>LPNX010185787.1:169570-192705 GCA_001517045.1 Pseudotsuga menziesii | reverse complement strand
CTTTTTGGTCAAATTGGCCTAGTTAAACCACTATCCTAAGTATAGTTGACATTAATTGACATCAGTGGAGCATTAATTGACATCATCCAGTCACACCCACACCTACCTTCAGTCAAGGAGGCTAACTTAGCCTTCTCCTATATTCAAGGAGGCTAACTAGAGCACTTCGGGGGTGATCTGAGTGATGTTAATGCACCTAATTGCTAGATGGTGGTTACAATCAGTTAAACAAGTCAGTTAAGGTGCCTCCTCTAATTAAATATATTATTTAATGAACTGGAGTCAACAGGGGCACCTCCACCAACTTTTGATGTGTATTTCAACTTCAGTTAACCTCACCAGGGTTCATTGGAGTTAGTGTAGTGCTACCTCTTGATGGTTGGTGAGCTGTGACATGTGTTTGATCTCTTTCAGTTGAGACTCGGTCATTTATTACACTACGACTTTATTTAGGGTTAGTTGAGTCAATTAGGGTTTTGGTCAGTGGTTAACTGAGTGTGAACCATGGCTTATAGTCAGTTAAGCTAGACTCACTCATTCAATTCGAATGACCTCCTAAGGAATTCAACTTGTCTCTTCATTCATGCTTGTAGCATGTCATTGTAATTTGTAATCATTCATTCTTTATGTGAATACAGAGCGGCTACTATTCTTGTAGACTGATTACACAATTTTATGAGTTATTTGTTGATTAATTCTTGACTAGATTGATTCTTTGTTCCTAGATCAGTAGACAAGATTAATAGACATTTGATTGCTACCCTTCATAGCATAAGGAATATGGAGAACGAAACCATGGATGAATTTAACACTAAATTCAGGTGGGTGGTTGCGGACCTTCCTATAGATATCAAGCCAAAATATGACTCTATCCGCATATCTTACATTGAATTTTTCACCGGTGACATAAGGTACCAGTTGAGAGACAAGGAACCAGATGACCTAAAAACTGCCCAGGAATTAGCAGAGAAAATAGAAAAGAATATGAAATCTTCAAGCAAGTCCAACATTCTGGGTTACACTAGGGGAAACACTTCCTACAACAAAGAGAAGGGTAAATTCGTTGAATCAGAAGAAAAGTGAACTTCTAAATATCCCATGGAAAAGGTGATAGACATGATAAGAAACTTGGTTACTCGTCAAACCCAACTAATGGAAAATCATTCTGCATAATTGAATCATATGCAAAATAGAATAATCACAATGGAAAGGAATAATGGACCTAGAAACTTTCAGCATAAATAGAATCAGATGTATCAAAATAAATCTCCTTAGCAAGAACCTAGGATTCCAAACCAGTTAGACTCAGCTAACATGGTAGAGGAAGTAATTCCTTGGTGTAAACCTTTTGAATAAATCCACCAAGAAAGCACTTGTTATGTTGCAAACCAAGTTATGGAACATGGACTTCCCGAGGTCAGTAGTCAGGAAACAACATCAAGAGAGTATGATCATGTGTACATGGTAAGCCAAACCTACCCTTTATCAAACCGGCATTGGCAGTAGGCTATGAATTACAGTTATGAGAAGGACCTCCTTTCGAACTTATATGGTGATATGCCTACTCTAGAAAGAATTCAGGAAATGAAGAAGGATAGATTCAAGGGTACAGTTTATCAAAGAAAGGAGAATACATCACCATCTAAACAGTACAAGGTGAAGGTAACCACTCCTCCTCTCCCAACTCCTCATGTTATTCCTGAATCAAATATTGACATGGGAGAATGGATAAGTAATGTTAATATTCATGTTTATGCAACTGATGTCCTTAAAATTCCTAGTCAAAAAGAAAAGTTGTTTAAAGCCATAGAGGATAGTCAAAGTAAAACTCATAATATTGTCGAAGAGGATCCTCTCCCTAATAATAATTCTATATTTGAAGCCGACCATATTGAACCTATGGACATGCCTATAGTCCTCAATAGTGTTGATCCAAGAAAAGAAGACCACTCACCTTTCTATGTCTCTCTCTTAGTTTATAACCTTCTCCTTCATAACTGCATGTTACATTCAGGTGCTTCATCAAATGTCATGACAAGAAAATTAATGGAATAGCTAAATCTAAGGATCACCCAACCTTACCACAATGTTTGTGCATTGTATGAAAAAGAAGTTGAAGTTGTAGGGATAATATTAAATATACATGTTAAGTTGTCCAAGTATCCTGACATCGACATGTTGATGGATGTGGTAGTGATAGATGTTCCAGATAATTGGGGTATGTTGCTATCCAGAAAATGGGCCACAACTCTTGGTGGGTACATTCAAATGGATTGGACATATGCTACTATACCTGCATCAGAAAACAATAGGGTGATACTCCATAGAGAGAAGCTAAGGAAACGACATGTAGAAAACCCTAAAATTCCTGGAAATAAATTTCTTAATTTTAGTGATAACTTTGGAAACTATGTTATATTGTCAAATTTCAAGCCCCCTATTAATGAAAACATTAAAAATGAAAAGATAGATAAGGTTTGGAAAATGTACTTTGACGGGGCTTATTCCAAGCCCAGAAAGGGTGCAGGAATTGTGATCATTTCTCCTTCAAATAAAGTCTACAACTTTTTTTTCAGGTTAGAGTTTGAAGCAGTAAACAATGTAGCTGAGTATGAGGCATTTCTTCTAGGGTTAGAAACTACTAAAGACATGGGGATAAAGATGTTGAACATAAAAGGTGATTCATACTTAGTTGTCTTCTAGATTAAGAATCAGTATCAATGCAAAAACGATAGACTAAGGAAGCATATAAATGCCATATGGGACACCATGGAATGGTTTGATGCACTTAACATTCAAAAGGTCCCTAGGGAAATGAATGGGTTAGCAGACGGGTTGGCGGTAGCAGCATCCACCCTCCAGCCTTCAGATGAAATGATTAATGGGAATGGAAAAATGGAAATTAATGTAGATCACTGATAGTTGTTTAAAGATGATGAGAAACTCTTGAGATTTATCCATAATCTCCAAGAGTTTGAAGGTTGGAAGATCAGTTATCAATAGAAGGGTAAAGAGTATCAGGAATGCGAGGATAATGAAAGGAATCATATCTCGAGTAGCCTTATAGCTTTTGAAAATCTGTTTCATCAACATGATCGTCATAAAAACAAAAACAAGAAATAAAAATTGGGGATTATATGGAAATAAACATAAGAACTGATAAGGACCCCAAGTTAATATAAATTGGAAAAAGGTACTTTGGAAAATGAAAGGAACAGTTTGATCAATTTAATCAAATAATATAGAGATGTGTTGGCCTTTAGTTATGATGAATTTAAATCCTATTGGGAACATGTGTTTCAACACATTATTCCCCTCACAGAAGAGGCTAAGGAGGTCAATCCTTTCTGACAAAAACTTAGGCGAATAAATCCTAAGATGGTCCCCATTGTGCAGAAGGAACTTCAGAAGATGTTAACAGCAGGGTTCATAGCACCTACAAGACATTCATCATGGTGCTCCAACTTAGTTGTTGTCAAAAAGAAGAAAGGGTCAATTAGAATATGTATATATTTTAGAAATCTGAATATATCATGCCCTAAAGATAATTACCCATTGCCCAACATGGAAACATTGCTTTAAAGAGTAATGGGATCTGGAATGATGTCCATGTTGGATGGCTTTTTCGGTTATAACCAAGTGTTGGTAAATAAAGAGGATCAACATAAGACTACATTCACCACACCTTGGGGCACCTATAAATTTTTAAGAATGCATTTTTGTTTATTAAATGTTGGCGCCACCTTCCAAAGAGCCATGGATTTTTCCTTCAAAGAACTTATAGGAAAAATAATCAAAATATATCAAGATGACTTAACTATTTTCTCAAAAGAAAGATCTGACCACATAAGTCATCTTAGGTAGGTTTTCATAAGATGTCGGAAATATGGTATTTCGTTAAACCCTACCAAGTCAATATTTGGGGTTAATGAAGGCAACTTGTTGGGACACATCATTTCTAAGGATGGTGTCAAATTCGATCCTGAGTGATTTGAAGCCATTAAGAATGTCCCCTTGCCTCAGAATCTTAAATATCTCCAGTATTTCAATGGTTAGATAAATTTCATAAGGAGATTCATCCCAAATTTATCAAAACTAATGAAGCCTCTACAAAACTAAAGATTCTAAATTTGAGTGGACGGATGAAGGTAAAGATGCTTTCAAGTCTATCAAAGATGCCATATCTAGGTGCCCAGTCTTGATCAGTCCAGATTATTCCAAGGAATTTAATATATTTTCCTTTTCCTCAGAGGACACCATTGCTAGTGTTTTGCTTCAAAATAATACTAAAGGACAAGAGCAACCTATAGCCTTTATGAGTAGAGCCTTGCAACATTCAGAGTTGAAGTATACCACCATGGAGAAACAGGCTTATGCTCTTGTCAAGTCCCTTAAACATTTTAGAAATTATGTAGGATACTCCAAAATCATTAGGTATGTACCCCATGTAGTTGTCAAGGATATCATGTCTCAATAGGATTGTCTAGGAATCAGGGGTAAGTGGGTTTCAAAGATTCAATAGTATGATTTAGAGATAAAACCTACTAAGTTAATTAAGGGACAGGGTCTTGCAAAGATGTTGACCCAAGGAAATGAAAAGGCCTTAGGAGTAATTTGCTAGAATAATGATTCAGAACAAAGTGTATCAGATGAGCTTTGAAGATTAGAGCAACACCCTTGGTATGCTGACATCATCTTTTTCCTCCGTAAACTTACATGCCCTGATCACCTATTTGGCCATAAAAGAAGAGCATTAAGGTAAAAAGCAACTAAGTATTGTTTAACAAAATATGGTTTGGGTTGGAGAAACCCTGATGGTTTAATACTTAGATGTGTCGATAAACCTAAGTCCAAAAAACTCATGCTTGAGTTCCATGTAGGATTTTGTGGTGGAAATTTTGTAGCAGTAACAACCGCCCATAAAATCCTTATAGCATGCTACTATTGGCTGAACCTTTTTTTAGATGTGCACAAGTCTGTCAGAGTTTGCCCCCAATGCCAGTTGTTCACTGTAAAGCAACAAATGAAAGCTTTGCCTTTAAACCCAATAGTAGTCCAAGCCCCTTTCCAGCACTGGGGGCTTTATTTCATTGGCAAGTTCAAGGATAACTCGAGCAATGGTTATTCATGGATTCTCACTGCCACTTATTATTTCACCAAGTGGGTAGAGGCGATACCCACCAAGAAGGAAATCGATGCTATAGTCATGGATTTCTTAAAAGATAAGATTATCACAAGATTTGATGTGCCATCCAGAATCATCAAAGATAATGGCCCATGCTTTGTTTCCTCTCAGATGTCATCCTTTTGTTTCAAGTACAACATTGTCCTATCGCATTCATCGAACGATTATCGCCAAGGAAATGGTCTTTCAGAGTCAAGTAATAAGAACTTAATGACCATAATTAAGAAAACTGATGGTGATAATAAAAAGGCTTGGGATAGCTAGATCAAGTTTGCATTATGGGTCAATAGAATCACGAAGAAAAGTTCAAACAGAAGGAGTCTTTTTGAACTTGTCTATGGTCTATATGTCACCTTACCTATCCACTTAAAGCTTCCAGTGTATCAGCTTCTCCAAGCCTTTAGCTCAGATCAGGATTCCATTCAAAATTGAATCAACCAGTTGATCGAGTTAGATGAGAGTAGAAGAAATTCCCTTGACCAAAGTATCAGAAATTCAGACAAATTCAATAGAACCCTTGATAGATCTACCTGGATTGGATCCTTTCAAGTAGGTGACACAGTCTTGCATTGGGACAAATGGTGGGAGAAACCTGGGAAACGCAAAAAGTTAGACAGCTTATGGTTGGGGCCATATATCATTGATGAAGTAGAAGGAACAAATTATTTATATCTAAATGACCTAGAAGGATAAAGGTTAAGCCTACTAGTGAATGGATTTCTCCTCAAGATGTTCTTCCCTGAGGCAGTTTGATGCCTCTATTGGCATTGGTGGTTTCATGGCCAATTTCTAAACCTTTCCCTACATGTATTTTTAAATTCCATGTATAATATTGTTGTATTATAGATATTGTTGTATTATAGATGTTTTGTACCATACTACTAAACATGAAAAATTTCTTTTGTATATTAGTCTTGTAAAATATTTCTTTTTTGTACATCATAGACTAATTTTGTACATTAATATGCTTTTATAGTTGATTTCTTATATATATATATATGTTGCTGACAAGCTTTAATTGCTATGCAGGACCCAAAGATTCTAGAGTTCTCACATCCTCTTCTTTGATTAGAAGATTAGTCAGAGCATGTGTCCCTAGATGGAGCCAGATGTTCCCACCTAAGTTGTACTTAGTAGTTTTTTATCAAGTGAGCCTGGTGAATCAGACAAAGATGATTTGTTCAGACTTTAGAAGACCTTCGGAAGTGCTTCTGGGAAGTGCTTGTTGTACTATATCACGTGTTCATACCCCATAGGGGAGTTGTAACAAAATGTTCTAGCATGATAGTGTTTGTAAAAGACTCGGTCTCTTAGAATTTATTTGTCAATCTGATCAGCCCAGGGTTTTTCTTCCCTTGGTTATTATTGGTTGTTGAATAAACAACTAATAATTTCTGAGTTTTTCACTCAATACCTCCAAAGTTTGGGTGGTCGTCTTTGCATTTAGGCCTATTGAAGCTATTCGAATCTATGTGTCAATATATAAACATGCTAGGCATCATGGTCGAGTCATATGAACATGTCTAAGTCCCCCTAGGTTTTATTTTATTTTTTTATTTTTTAAGTTTTATTTTTAATTTTAATTTTTCCATAAAACTTAGGCTATTTTTTAATAGTCTAATCGAGAAAATTTGTTTTGTAATAAAAGAGGGCTCAGAAATCAGTTTCAGTCATGGGGGTGCTCATTATCAAGCTAAGAGTACCATGGAAACCCATAGACCCACTTTTTCTAAGTTTTGAGTGATTTGTCCATCACTCAGGTAAAAAATCCCTAAAAATCAAATATTGATTATTTAATTAATAAATTAATTAAATAATGGATAAAACCCCAAATCCTAAATCATTGGGATTTGCTCCGATTTGACTGAAATCAGTCTCATCAGCTTGGGATTGACTAGATATGACCATCCCTTAATAGAAGGAGGTGATATGGGATGAACAGAGGGTACATTAATGCATGCAATATTGGGAATTTTTCCCTCCCTCTCTTCTCCACATGTGTGGGCTCATCTGGATGAGTTTTGGTGGATGCTTCAGTTAGCAAGTTGAGGTGTTCGGTAGATCATCTCTCTGATTGATATTTGCACTCAGTGAGACTTAGATTAGACTTATATAGACTCATATCAGGCTCAGATTCACTCCACATGCAGCTCTAGTCTCTCTCTCCTTTCTAATTGCACACCCCATGGGCTAGATTTCCTGTTTTTGCTATAAATAAAGCAGCCATTTCCTCTTCCAAGCTAGTGAGAGTTGGATTGAAGGGCTTGCTATTATAATACTGTTGTAATATTTTGATTGTTGAAATAGGGAAGCTTTGGAGTCCAAATGGTGTAATGCTCTCATGTTTGTGGATTAAGCATTGTCTTGCGGCTATTGATGTTGTTGTTTTTTCTCTCAAATTATGCATCTAAACCTTGTTTGGCTTGAACGATTCAGCTGAATCAATAGGAGTATAGTTGGGCAAGTAAGGTTACTTGTTTTTCTGTATCTCATAGCATATATTTTTGAATATCTATATTATACATGTTTAATAAGTTTATTTTCTTGTAATTCTTGTCTCTTTTTCATATATATATCTAGATCTCATGAGGTTTCATGCAGGATTGTGTGTTTAGCTTTTAGGTAGCAAGGATTGGACAAGCCATGGATATAATTTGACTCCAATCTACATCCAACATTTTTGTCAAGGAATTTTCCCTTTGTATTCCACCAACAAGTTTCAATTGCAGATCCATCCAACAATGGGCCTTTCCCCTTTTCTCCCTCCTTTCTATTAAAATCAATCTTCCGGTTACATGTTTCTTCCTCTTATGATCATATCTAGTTCTAAGAATTGATTATATATTGTTGTATCTAGTTCATAAGATTCTTGTTTCTTATACCTGTAATTTCATAAAGAATATGATTTCATAAAGATAGATCTAGGTGTAGAAATTTCCTTTTTTGCAAGTAGCAAAATCATAGATCTAAAGTTTGCTCATAAGGTAGTTTATTTTTTCATTATTTAAAGATTTAAATTTTGAAATAAAAGTGCATATCTCATTGGCTGCCCAAACAGAAATCCAAGATCCCAAGGAAAGCTTGCTTTCCTTGGTTCCTTTTTGCAAAACTAGATTAGCCCCTTTTAACAATTTTTTACTTAGTTTTTTTTCCGGTAACTAGCGTGGTGACCAAAAACACCTTTAAAGTGTTTTTGGGAACATTTGATTTTAATTGATCAATTTTTTTATCAGTTTTAACAAAAACAAGACAAATACTCTTCCCGTTTTCTGACTCTTGGGTGAACCAGAGCTTCTTGGAGGCTCCCCCCACCACTGTGATTCTAGTTTAGCTTGTTACAAGCTTCTTGTAAGCCTTTGGATCCCAGATAACAAGGACCAAAGTGCATAATTTATTTTTCTGATATTATAATCAATAATAATAAAAAATAATAATTTCTAATAGGCTCTTTCGAGCCCATTCCCCATCCCCCCATGGGGGATCCGCGTCCGTTTCACTTTTTTGCATTTTTTCCCGTTTTTGCTCTTCCTTAGTATTGTTATGAAGGATTGTATACTTTGATAATATTTTTCATTATTCCATATTTTGAATTCAAATTAATCATACTACTTACCCCATGACTTCCCGATTGACCCAAAAGGGGAAAGAGATGCGTGGTAGGACTAATTAGAACACTGGTGTTGTGTATCTCTGATTCTACTATCATTGTTATTTTTTCACATGCAAGTGGTAAAATTAACCCCTCCTTGATTTCCTAATTGAGGTCCACTTGGACCATAAGAGGTTCCTGGAGGGTCTTCTTTTAATAAGAACATGCCCTTAAAATTTACTAAAATTGACAAGACTCCGGTGTATATGCTCTGCACTTGGCTGTGGTTCATTTGATCAGTCAAGATGCATCAAAAGAAATGTGAGTGACTAGTTTAATTAGTCTTCACCTTTCCCAATCAACCACCATCAGGAAAAAATCCAATGCCTCGATCAAACCGTAAATGGTGGAAAAATACCGAAAGGAAGTAGGAACTCCTAAAAAGTGAACTCGAGGCAACGATCTCTGTTACACCCTTGGGTGTATTATAAACAACAGTCTTAGACACTCCATTCATCCCACATATTCCTTTCAGATATCTGTGAAGGTTTAGTTTTGGACATACTCCATGTACCCCGTAGGTATATCTAGAGTCCCCTCACCTAAATTAATTTACTCATCTTTTCACATTAACTTAAAACATACCAAGATACAATTGCACAACATTCATTCCATCACTTGCGAGAATTCTTAATTATTTTCGACTCCATTTTCAAGGCATTGGTTAACTGTTTATTTATTTCAATCTATATGTGATTGGGTGTCATTTCATGCTTACTTATGATTATCTCATCATTTTATTTGTTTCCTACAATTGTTAAATCAAAACTCCTAAAAAACTTACTCTTTAATACCATCATCATACTAAATAATTTTTCCTTAGTAATTTAATAGGGTCTACCCCCCTTGGATTCATTAGGAGTTGAGCCTAAACGAAGGAGTCAAAAACAAGGTGACACCCTTGACTCAAGAATTTCCCCCATGGACACACCTAGTGGCTTGAATATTTCTGCCACGTCCCCCCCCTGCTATGTGAAAGGCGACAACACTCCCACTCTTTTTCTTCAAATTTTTTTTCCCACTCATTTGGTTTTGTCACCCAGGTTGTGTTGGATGGCAGTTCTACCAGTAACGGACAAGGTTTGACAATATGACCCACACCCTTGTCAATCAAATATTTGAACAAAAGTGTCAGCAATGAGAACAAGAACTGTTCGGTTAGGTCATTGTAGAATCTCTCTTTGATTATATATACAAAGACTCTTTCATTAACTGCTCTGTCCTCACAGAAATCACCAATGATTCTTTTGAACCATTCTGACAAATTTGTATGACCTCCTCTTGTTAATTTCTGGAGTAACTCTTGGTCTTTAGTTTATGTTGGTTGATTCGTCCAATAGCTTCTTTAAAGAATGAGATATAGACTCGAAAAAATTCTTATGTTTTTCAGAGAAAAAATTATCCTTTGCTTGGGAAATAGTCAGTCTATTTCTTTTGGTGTAATTCTGCAAATAATTCACAATCTTATGTTCCCACCAGTTCTTAATATCCTACTCTTAAATAATCTGGTCATAGTCATTTCATCTGTATATGTATTGCCAAAAACAGAACCAATGTTGTAATTAATTGGATTGCAAGGTTACCAATAATACACATAAAGAATCATATAAACATAACATATGCAAGAGACAAGAATGGTAGATATAATAACATATTATATTAATCAATACACATGTTGTTTCATACAATAAACTGAACCAAATATCTATCTGGCTAAACAACCTATATATACATTTACAAAATAGTTATAGTAACTACTTGTCGGTTCAACCAACCAACATGACCTGTGAGGTCAACCTAATCTAGAATTAGTCGACTAATGAGTCTATTCATATTAACTGACTAGCTCCCCCAATAGCACCACATCAACCTAGATTTTTCTTCAGAATCTACATCTCATGGACATGCACTTTGTGCTTCTGGTTATTCTAATATTGCATCTTCTTCTTCTATTAAAAATTTGTGGCTTATTGATTCTACAGAATCTTATGATATGGCTAAGGATCAAGCCATATTTTCTAGTATGCATGAATGTAGCACCAACAAAATATTCATTGGTGATGGAATATATATAAAAGTTTTAGTATTTGAAACAGTTCTAGTAGACGATGGTCATTTTAGTGATGTACTATGTGTTCCAAGAATTTCCTGCAATTTGTTGTCATTCTATCAAATCACTCATTCTGGTGAAGGTACAAATGTAACGTTTACACCTCACCAAGTTGTAATCAAGGATTTTAAATATCCTCAACATTTCCTAGGTACCGAAATTGTTGACAATATTACCAGGTTGTACAAATTTAACAACTTTGGGTCATCACCTTTTCCTTCAGTTTTCATTGCTCATAGTGATGACTTGAGAGAACTTTGGCACGAGTGATTTGGACACTTAAATTATCGCTCAGTGCAACAACTATGTAAATAAAATATGGTGACAAGTCTTCCAAATATGTCTTGTATGGATAGTGTTTGTTCCTTTTGTGTTCTCAAAAAACATCATTGGGGAAGTTTTGACAAACGTGCCTCTTGGCACGCCTCGGTTCCCTTGGATCTTGTGCATACTGAATTGTGTGGTCCTCTTCCATCTTCTTCCTTTTCTTGTTTCAAAAATTTCTTAACTTTTAATGATGATTAATCCATCTACACTTGGTTTATTTCCTAAAACATAAGAGTGAATTATTTAACGTGTTCTTGGCCTACAAGGACCTTATTGAAAAACAATCTAGTCATCAAATTATTAAGTTCAGATATGATAATGGAGGAGAATATGTTAACAAAAAGCTCATTGATTTTTGCACTGAATAAGGAACCCAACAAAAATACCCTATTCCATATACACCACAACAAAATGGTGTATGGATGAAAGAAAGAACCGCACTTTAAGAGAAATGGCGAATTGTATGATCCAAGCTGAGGGACCAAGTCTTTTATTTTGGCTGAAGCAACAAATTGTGCAAATTACATAGTTAATCACACCTCCACTAAATATTTACAAGTTATCAAACCAGAAAAAGCATGGAGTAAAATTAAACCATATGTTAGTCACATTTGTGTGTTTGGTAGTGAAGCATGGGATCACATTCTAGATGAAAAATGGAAAGAATTGTAGCCTAAAAGTGAAAAGTGCATATTTGTTGGATAATATGAAAATGTAAAAGGTTATAGAATTATTTATCCACATTCTCATGATATAATTATTATAAGATATGTAAAATTTGATGAAAATATCTTATCCTTAGAGCCTAACTCGACGTTTGTTCCATCTCTAGCCTCTGAGCCTGATTCGACTTGTGTTCCTTCTTCTACATCCAACTTCCTTGATAGATTTTCAACTCCATCTTTTTACGATGACAGTGAGGATGAAAATTCACCTCCACTTGCTCATTTTCCTCCAATTGCACCAACACAATTGCTTCCTCGATGTCTTCGTTCAACATGTGAAGCAACTAGTGATCTTGCTCATGATCCTAGAGATCAACGTAGAACGCGTTCTCAATTCCAACGAGCCTCTTCTCCTTTGGCTCAAGTTTTGGAGAATCATAATCTGGAGACTTTTGCAAAAGCTTTAGGGAATCCATATTGGAATGTAGCTATGGATAAAGAATATTGCTCTTTAATGGCAAATGATACTTGGGATCTTGTACCTCCTTTAAAATGAATAAAACTTGTAAGATGTAAATGGGTCTATAGAACTAAGTATGTATTATATGCAAGTGTTGAAAGACTTAATTCAAGGTTAGTTTCCAAAGTTTTTTCCCAAGTTGAAGGGATTGGCTATAATGAAACCTTTTCCCATGTCGCAAAAATGAACTCCATTTTCCTTGTTCTTTCCGTTGAAGCCTTACATAAGTGGTATTCCCATCAAATGGATGTTAAGTTTGGAATCTTACATGGTGATTTGTATGAGGAAATTTACATGGAAAAACCTCTCGGATATGTGTTGGAGAAACTAGTTGACGAAGATAACTAGAATCACTAGTCAACTAATTGTAGATTAGGTCGACCTCATAGGTCGTGTCAGTTGGTTGAATTGGCAGGTAGTTTCTTTAACTATTTTGTAAACAATATATAGGTTGTTGAGCCAAATAGATACTTGGTTCAATTCGTTGTATGAACCCACATGTGTAATTGACTAATATAATATGCTATTATGTCTACCATTCTTGTCTCTTGTTCTGTTATTGTTATATGATTCTTTATGTGTAGTATCATTGGTAACCTTGCAATATTATTGATTACAACAATGGTTCCGTTGTCGGTGGCACATATGTGTATGAAATGACTATGACTAGATAATTTCATAGCAGAATACTAAGAATTGATGGGAACGTAATATTGTGAATTACTTGCAGAATTACGTTAGAAGAAATAGACTAGATATTGCACAAGCAAAGGAGACGTTTTTCTCTGAAACACATGAAAATTTTTTCAGGTCCATACCTTAGTCTTTGAAAAATATACTGGATGAAATGATAAGCAAAATATAAAGACCAACAGTTACTCTAGAAGTTAACAAGGGGAGGTCGTACAAATTTTTTGGAGTGGTTCAAAAGAATAGCGGATGATTTCTGTGAGGAAAGAGCAGTCGGCAAAAGGCTATTTGTTGATAGCATCAAAGAGATATTCTACAACGAACTTACCATACTGTTCATGTGTTCGTTGCTGACACTTTTGTTAAAATTCTTGATCAACAAGGGTGTAGATCATATTGTCAAACCTCATTTGTTGCTGATAAATCCATCATCTAACACAAACCGGGAGGCAAAGTAGAAGGAGTGGGAAAAATTTGTTCAAGAAAGAGAGTGGGAGTACTTTTTAAACAAATAGAAAGTTCCACTAGGGCTTTCTAAAAGAGTTCGGGTTGGCTATGGGGGGGTAGATGGTCATGGTATGGAGTAGAGTAAGATAGTTTCTAGTCGAATCATGATGTAAACACCAACGTTGACGATGAAAAGTCAGGCCAAAAAGGATAAAATTAGAGCAGTTACTCACAAAAGAACTTTGGATAGATAGAAGATAGAATGGGGGAAGAGTCAAAAGAGAAGGGAAGAGATTAAAGAGTGGTTTGTTGTCCTCCAACGAGGGATAATGATGAAAATAGTGATAGAGGAAGAAGGAAATACATCGGATTCGGTTCATGACTGACAGGAAGAGGGTGTTGATTAAAAATTGTCACCAATGGAGGAAGACTTGTTGACAGAGCATGGTAGAGGTCTCCAAGTTGATATAACCCAAAATATCACACCTCATTCCCCATTAAATTCTAGTCATAGTGCTCGACTACAGGATATTTTTAAAGAAGACTTATTACTACGAGTTTGTGAACTATGTGTATGGATTCGACTATACAATGAAGGAAATGATATCAATCATTTGGTAATTCATCAACTATAATAAGGAAACTAGGTTACTTTTCAACCCTATTAATCTAACCACAGTATTCACCTAGTCTACTCAGATCATGAAGGAGCACCCCCCAACCAACCACAACTATAGAGAACATATCGGATCAGTCATAACCACAAGCATAGGAACCCCAAGCTCATTAATTTACTCAGGTTTCATTAGAAGTATTTGATATAAATTGACTTCTAGTCGAAAGTGGAACGACGACCACAGAAAAATCATTTGACGGAAACTAAAGTTCTGTCGAGAACAATTGTAAAGAAAACAAAGCCATAGAAATTAACCCTCCACCACCACCACCCCCTCCCCCAGAAGGAGAAGACATGGACACCGAAGATATGGCATACATGTCTACACACATTCCCCTCTACAAGGGTGATGAAGATCCTGGACAACACTGGTTCATATGTGAGCTGACATGGGAAGCAAATGTTGTTACTAATGAATATCAATAGATGGCTCATTTTGTTGCTGCGCTATGGAATCCATCACTAACATGGTACATGAAGTACATGGAAAATACACCGAATTCCACTAAAGCACAACTAGAACATCAATTTATGTCATTCTTCAAGACACTAGATGCAAAACATCTCACAGCAAAGAAGCTAAAAACCATAGTTCAAAAATCGACCGAAACAGTTTGGGAGTATAATAAAAGATTCAAATACCTATTGAGCAAATTGGAGTATAATATAGATAAACAATTGCTAATACAATGGTTTTGTTATAGGACTCTTATAGAAAATACGAATGCATATCAAACTAGACAACTTTAACATCTACAAAGATGCATTAGAGGAAATTTCAAATCAAAATGGGCCTCCTAAAAAGAATTAATAAAATAATAGTTAAAATAATAAAATAATATTTATTAATTTTGGAGGAAGAAAAGAAAAAAACTACTTTTTTGTTTGTATTTTCAACATATCTCACCATGTTTTTACTCAAATTTTGATCGGGAGAGCTCGTTGGATGTGGAATTAAATTCCGCATCCAACGAGTACCCACTCGGCATACCTTTGACGGACCCTGATACCCCCAAAAAAAGAAATACATGAAAAAATGTGATGATGACATCATCATCACGTTTTTTCAGGTATTTCTTATTTTTGGGGTAGCGGGGTCCGTCAAAGGTATGCCGAGTGGGTACTCATTGGATGCGGAATTTAATTCCACATCCAACAAGCTCTCTTGATCGAAATTTGAGTAAAAACACGGGGATATATGTCAAAATAAAAACAAAAAAGTAGTTTTTTTTATGATACCTATCCCCAAATTTATATTAAAAAAGTGTTTAAGACCTATACGGTATTTCAAATTTAAATAAATTTCATTGGCTAACACATGATGACATGGAATTTGAATCAAAGTTAAAAGGCCCATTTTGAGTTGAAATTTCCTCTAATGCATTAACTAATGAGTTACAAGTACATATGGATGAGGATTATCCAGTAAACCCTATTGATAGCCGCATTGAAAAAAAAATAGAAATTATGAAAAATTCAATACAGGAAATGAGCCTCAAAGGTCATGAAGTCTAGTGTACTAAATCCTCGATGACTAAGCATACAAAATACTATTGCCAACAAGAAGAACATCGAAAAGACGTCTGGTGAGTGCAATCGAAATTATTTTGTGACATTTTCTAAAAGCACGACCTACATACGACAAAAGACTATCCATATAATATGAAGAATGAAAAATCTCGCTGGTGCACAATATGTGAAGTCAAAATCCATGTAGCATCTGAATGTCAGCTAAACTTAAAAAATCAACAAAATTATCATGTGGTTTACCAAAGAAATGCTATCGCACAAAATAATAACGACAATAACTCAAGGATTATTAACGACCGGAACAAGCAAAACAATCAAAGATATGATGTTTGAAGGTACAAGTGTCAGCGTGACAATAATCGTCATGGAGGATTTTCAGGTCGAGGCCGGTACTTCGGGAATTGGGAGAACATACCACACTGACCGATCAAGTGCTATACATGTTTAAATGAAGGGAATCGACATGAGTGTCCATACAAGGATCGAACAGACCTTAAATTAAGTACAAGTTGTGGTGTCAATGATCACTCTTCGGAGGATTGTCCCACCATGCTTAAAAATATCAGTAATAAGAAAAACGTTAACATCTTTTCTAGTGTGCAAAAAATTGATGTTGTTCGAACTAAAAATTTACAAATTGTCACTCGTCAAGGCACAAAAACCATCACGGATAATCCAAAAATAAGTAAAATAAAGAATAAATAAGATTATCCTAGCAGTTTTATACAAAAACAATTATATAATGATGTAACAAACATATTTCAAGAATTAGTTGTAGAAGAAGTAAATGATGATGCTCGACATAAAATGTATCAAGAATTAATTAATTTAATAAATACATATAATTTTGTTGCAAAATTAATCAACTTAGTATAAAATATTAAGAATAAATATGGTGTAGATAAGAAAGCTAAAATCATATGTAGATTTAATAAAAAAGATAAAAATGATGATTACCCTTTAGTCAAACTAGAAATTGAAGGTTACCATGTCCGACAAGTCGTTATCGACTTCGGGTCATAGGTAAACATATTTACCAAGGACACATGGGAATAATTAGGTAAACCCAGACTTAACGAATATGGCATATATTTGAAGTTAGTAGATCGAGGACTAATTGAACCCATTGGTTTCTGGAAGAATGTCGACACAACTATTAATCACTACAAAAGTCAACTTTGAAATAATTAATCCTACGAATGAATCCAGTTCCTTTCTAGCCTTAGTAGACCAACCATGGGGTCGAAAGATGAAGGCATCAATTTCACTAGACAAATAGAGAGTAAAACATAAAGGAAATGGGCAGAAATCCATTGTTCCAATTGATCCATCACAAAGTAAACCATAGAAAGAACCTATAGATAAATAATTTGTTGTTCGACAACTATACTAGATACAAAATAATAAGGATTACACTGAACCAAACATATATGGAGATCCGCACTTAGGAAATCCAGATTCTATCGGAAATAAATTAGACGTAGAATTATATGATTGGTAAATGGAAAATTATGAACTACAAGCAAGGGAATGTTGGACCATTTAATCCATTCCGAAAAATCAAACATGACAATGTTTCTTTGTGTCTATAATTCTGAAAATATTTGAACTGAAAAGTTAGAGAATATCCATCCCTAGCACCAATGAAAAAAGAAACATCAATTCGACCATAAATTAGGTATAAAGAATGGGAATCAGCAGTCCTTCACATTGAACAAGTATCTAAAAATATAGGTGACCAAGTTCGACTTCAAAGTCTAGTAAAAAAATTTACAGGACAAGTTGCTCGGTTTTGGAATACCCACCAGTCGAGACTACAAACATGATCGACAACTTAAAAGTACTTTGTCGAAATATTTGGAGGAAAGAAGCTAACAAATCAATGAAAAATACCAGTCTTTACATAAGTCCAATATCCTTAAAAACACATCATTACATGTGAAAAAGAATGGAAAATACTGGGATATAAAGACAAGCAAATATGGTTGCACCTATTCCCATTGACATTAGACTATTTACCAAACAAATGGTACAAAATGGAAGAAGCACAACGTGAAATGTTCTTATGGAACAAACTAAAAGAAAACTTCATCAAGGACTTCAAATTTATACCTCAATATGACCAACAAGTTGAAGCTACGAAACAAATAGAAACATTTATAAACCTAATTGTTAGTAGTAGTTCAACAAGAACTCACAACCGGCTAAATGCCTCCGGTCATAATATTTTGTTAACTAAAATACCACAGTCGACAAGGCTTCGACTAGAAACATAACATACAAGGGGAAAAAATTGTCAATGGAGAGCTAACCATCCTGAAACAATAAGACCAATCAAGAAAATATTTTAGGTGGAAACAACAGAAAAAGAAGATCCCAAAAGGTTAACATCAAAATATTTTCCACCGACGGTATCACAATTTGAAGAAGGAAGACGAAAAATCAACGAAACTAAGTCACCGGAGTGGATGGATACAGAAAAAAAAATTTCAACATATCCAATGATGAAAGACCAAAAATTTCAAAGATTGGCGACTACTAGAATGAGGAATAAACAATAGAAATTGTCAACTTACTAAAAGAATTTCAAGATGTTTTTTCTTGGGATTATAACAATCTAAAAGGACTTGTATAAGAAATGGGTGAAATGAAGATCGACATAAAACTTGAGGCAAGACCTATGAAGAAGTGACCATAAAAACTAACAAATAACATTAGAGGAGTTTTGAGGTAAAGATTGGGCCTCAAAATAAAAATTGTACCATTAAAATTCACTTTATAAGAACCAATAGGATTCAAGACAATGATGTCAACCATAAGGGTAAAATTTGTTTAAAAAATGGAGGGAAAAAGAAAAACTATTTTTTCTTATCATATTTTTGGAATATCGCCTTATGGGTTCACCCAAAATTCAAGTTTTGGGAATCGTTGGATGCATAATTTAATTTTTCATCTAACCCATACCCATACTACATGCTTCTGAGGTACCCACAGTACCCAAAAATGAAAATTTCAATAAAACAAATGTATTTTAATATTAAAATTCATTTTTTTATTGAAATTTTCAATTTTGGGTTCTGTGGGTACTTGAGAAGTATGCACTGTGGATATGGGTTGGATGAGGAATTAACTTCCACATCCAATGAATCCCAAAACTTGAAATCTGGGTGAACCAATAAGGAGACATGCCAAAAATACGATAAGAAGAAAGTAGTTTTTCTTTTTCCCCTCCAAAATTTAGAACTTTTATTTTAATATTATAACTCTTATTTTATTATTTCCCTTATGAGGCGCATTTTAGACCTAAAAAATACCCTAATGAAACAAAGAAATTGTAAAAAATGAAATTGATAGCATGCTAGTAGTAGGAATCATCTACCCTATTGACTAGTCGGAATGACAAGTCCAATGGTTGTTCAACCAAAGAAGCATGACCCGGCATGACTAATAATCTATGTTGATTTTTGAAAATTGAACAAAGTAACACTTACAGACCCATTTCCGACTCCCTTTGCAGAAGAAATTCTTAGTGAAGTTGCAGAACATGAATGTTACTCATTTATAGATGGTTTCTCAAGTTACAATCAAGTACCATCGCTAAGGAAGACCAAAAGAAAACAATGTTTATATGTGAATTTGGTTCATTTTCCTACAAATTTATTCCATTTGGTCTAAGGAATGCACCTATTGTTTTTGCATCAAAATTCATTAAATCATTTCAAGAATATATATATACAAAACAATAGCTGTGTATTTTGATGATTGGACAATCTTATCTATCTTAAAAGATCATTGTAAATTGTTGTGACTTATGCTCGAACAATGTCGACAAATACAACTATCCCTTAATATTAAAAAGTGTATCTTTGCAATGCCGATACGATTTCTACTAGGACACCTTGTATGTAAAGAAAGTAACAAGGTCGAATTCACTAAAATTAAAGTAATACTCAACTTAAAACCACCACTTAATCTAAAACAAGTAAGAATTTTACTGGGGCATATATGGTATTTCAGAAAATTTATTCGACACTATTCAGACATGACATATCCATTAGAATAATTATTAAAAGAGAATCAAGAATATGAATGGACCGAAGAATACAATATATCCTTCAACATTTTAAAGAAAAAACTAGTTAAAGCACCTATTCTACGATTTATGAATTGGTTGGTAAAATTTCATGTACATATTGACGCATCCGGTATAGAAAACAATGTGATATTAACACCACCAGGAGATGGCAGCATGGATTATCCAATTGCATATAGTAGTATGAAACTCAATAAATTAAAACAAAACTATTCGACAACAAAAAGGGAGGCACTAGGAATGGTCTTCGCACTTCATAAGTATCAACACTACTTTCTAGCTAATCCCTTTGTGTTTTATACCAGTCACCAAGCAATAAAATATTTAGTTAATAAACCTTTACGTCATGGTAGAATATGTTGTTGGTTACTATTATTTCAATATTTTTATTTTGAATATATAGTTCGATCAGGGAAAGAAAATGTCAGACCTGACCACTTGTCGAGAATCGACACAAGGGAAGAACCGACTGAAATCGAAGATGAACTACCAGATGCACATCTATTCAGAATTGAATTTGTACCTTTTGAATTAGTAGAAATAGCCCAATTCCTAGAAAATGGACAAGCACTAGAAGGAATGAGTGATAAAAAGAAGAAAATATTAGCAATGAAAGTTGCACCTTATAGAATAATAAATGGGTTCCTCTATAAACTAGGTTTAGATGAGGTACTATGTCGATGCATTATGGATCACAAAAGAGAAATTCTAATGCATGAAGCACATTATGGTCTAGTCAGAGGGAATTTTTAGTCAGACACAACTACTAAGAAAATCCAACAGTCAAAATTATGGTGGCTGAAATTATATCGATATTATCGAAGATTTGTAAGAAAATATGACCATTTCTAATGACTAGGTTGGCCTCTACAACGGACCAAAATTCCTTTAATATCAGTAAACCCAATTTTAAAATTTTAAATTTTGGCGATCGACTTTATAGGACCATTTCCAATATCGGCTAGAAGGACCGGAGCACAATATATCATTACAGCTGTCGAATATGTCACTAAGTGGGAAGACGTAGAACCTGTCGAAACTTACTCAAGTGAAGAAGCCACAAAATTTACATATGAAAATATTATTACTAGATTCAGTTGTCCAATGACCTTAATCAATGATCAGGGGTCACTTTTAATAAATAAAACAATTGCATCTTTGACAAAACATTTTAAAATTGAACATAGAAAGAGCACAACATAACATCCTCAATCCAATGGTGAAATCAAATATTTTAACAAAACTTTGAATAAAGGACTAAAAAAAATATGCAATAATAGCAGGGATGATTGGGACAAGAAAATTCATGTTGTCTTATGGGCATACAGACTGGCGTACAAACAATCGATAGATCAAACACAATTCTGACTTGTTTAAGGGCAAGAAGTAGTCATCCCTTTACACTTTCAAAAACAAACACCTATAATTGCCGACATATTAAACATTGATGTCTAATAAGATAGGAAAGAATGAATACTACAATTGTCTAAACTAGTAGAACAACAACCATCGCAATACAACACCAAGAGATCCAAAAACAACAAAAAAAAGCTTAGCATGATCGAAATATTAAAAATAAAAATGTGTTTGTTTAGGACTATGCAATTTTATATAATAGTAGATTAAAAGGAAAACCTAAAAATATATATACATAATGGATGGGACCATACATTGTATAAGAATCAATGCTAATGGGATCAGTATCACTAAAACTGTTACAAGGAAGTGTATTTCATAAACTTGTTAATGGTGCCCGACTAAAAAGCTATGAAAAAAAGAACGGTTGTATAACTGATAACAAAAATTGAAAATAAAAATAAAAATCAAATACTATAAAAACCTAAGATAGAACATAAATAAAACAATATAGAAAAACAATATGATGGGACCTTGGATGAATTCTCAAGAAGGAAGTAGCAGATTACTGTTTGAAAGATATAACCATCGACATCATCGACATGACAAATACTGCCCATTCCATCGACATTTCCACAACCACAACACACATCGACATAAATAAGGATCAACAATCTAATCAAGTCATAATGATCATCGAAAGAAGGAGCACCAAAGCCAATGTGCATTAAATAACCTATTAGCTCTCCAAGAAACTACTTAGTGGTTATGGCTAAGTATGCTTGGTAACTTTAAACAATCATTTCTCTTTCAGTGAGTGGATCAATGGGATACCAAGAAAGCACAATGAAAGGATTAGCTTATCAAAACATATTAATGAACCAGTGCTTTTAGAGACTGCCAGTCAGATATAATATAACAGAAATGCATGGAGAATATCATTCAGATAACCAAGTATATGTAATGCAGGGTCTAAATGACCAAGTACATTAGATGCAGGGTCATACTAAACAAATAAGAAATCCTTTATTCAAGCTTATGAGCATAGGCTAAGCTAAACTTAAACAAAGTACAGAAATAAAAGATAACATGAATGGTCTGATGACAGTGGCAAAAGAAGACTGTGATTTTATTAAGATAAGTAATCATAACATAGGCCCAATTCTCTCCAAGATTGAACCCCCTTTCTCAGTCTGAGTTCTTAGACTTTTTAAAGCCTTTACCAAAGTTTCCAGATCCTGAAAGCATGGATCTGTAGAGTTCAATTAAAACATCAACTAATAGTTAAAAGCAAAAAGATAGGGACTGATCCCTAAAATGGAGGACATTTTGATATGGAAATCTCCTTCAACAGTTCGATATTTGGTGAAGTGAAGCAGCCTTCCAAGGCTCGGTGGACAGAGATATAGATAAAATACTTTATAATCCATCCATTTATGTCAGTTCAGCGAATCAAAACTGAGTTCTGGGCGAAATTAGAGAACCTTTGCAAAAAACAGGCTTTTGGAAGCTAACTATTCTGCTGATTTCGTGCCTTAGCTGCCGAAAGTCAGTCCTTTTGGCAGCTAATGAGCTCTGTGGGGCTCGCCTAAGCTGCCGAAAGCTGAAAAATTCCTGAAAAAACTGCCTTTGAAAAATTCCTGAAAAAACTGCCTAAGCTCGCCTAAGCGATTTCCCATGTTCCTGGATTGGCAGNGCTAATGAGCTCTGTGGGGCTCGCCTAAGCTGCCGAAAGCTGAAAAATTCCTGAAAAAACTGCCTTTGGAAAAAATCGATTTTCTCAACCGTCCGATGTCCGTTTTGCATATTCGAATAGTCGATTTTGATCTACAGATCATAAGCTATCCACTGGTGCTTTCAGATTTTAATTTGGATTTCAGGAAGGCC
>LPNX010185787.1:158471-168538 GCA_001517045.1 Pseudotsuga menziesii | reverse complement strand
CCGAAAGCTGGGATTTTTTATTTTGAAGGCCAAGACTCACAGAAATAAAAATTTTACCCATTCCATCATCCAAAATGACGGTGGTCAATTTGGGAGATAACATAACCCTTAATAGATCGTCCTTGATAGTCAAATCAACCATTACCACAACAATTAATACCTCCATCTACCATATCTCTGACTGCTCCAACTATTTCCACTATAAATACCACACTAGATGAAGGCCAAAAATCATTCCATGAATAGATGGAAAATCATAGCAACCAAGAACTTGAGAGCAAGTTAGTTGTGTGTGAACCAGAGAATTCAACCAACATAATGACACCTAAAAGACAAGTACAAGATACACAACGAGTAAGATGAAAGAGTTAGAAAAAAACACAAATCCGTTGGTACAATGACTGCATAACATTCACAAAGAAAAAGTTGTAGAAACATCATGGGTAATTTTATGGAAGGAAATCAAGAAGTGGTCATACATGAATGGAAAAATGATGGAGGAAGCTCAAAAGCTAAGAGAAAAAATAATTCTCAATTACATGAATGCACCTCTAATGGACAATTTTGTGGGAACAAAGGACATAATAGCATATTTCATTGTTAGAAATATCAAAATGGAAAGTTATATTTTGACAGGCTTATCAAAATATTTGGCGACATAATCTACAAGCTTACCGGGTTGCTGAACAAAGGAGAAACAGTACCTGTGAGACCAAACCCAGGCTTGGTGGAAAAAGATAACACGAACACCGGTGGGAAAGAATTCACGAGGCCTAATAATCTACCAGATTCAATTTACTACACCAAAGATATCGGAGAATATTATTTATGCAGGTTTTATAATCACAGGGAGAGGTTCCAACTTAAAACTAGACATGTTGGAAGTAGTAGTGAATGTAGAAAAAAAAGGGAAACTCTACTAGTGGGTAGAACACCTAGCATAAATTATCAAGCACACTTGCAAAAACTGTTAAGAGGAGGGAACACCAATTAAATTTTCTTCCTTAATCATTTGGATTGCAATGTACCATCTTTGACCAGTTGAAGATCCGTACTTCAATGAACCAAACAGAATCGACATGTGGAACTTCAAAGCTTTTTCAATGGTGAGTTATCGACAGGAATCAAATCAAGCCAAGATTTGGTTGGATACTTGGTTCCAAAATGTAAAAACTAAAACGAACAGATGGATGGTTCCATAGAATATCCAATGATTTCTGCTGCCGACCTCACACATTCAATTAGAACTAGACCACATTTCAGTATGGTACCTACAAGGTGCTGGAAAAAATGTTTAACCCCTCAACTTTTACTCATCAGTCGAAGAAATATTTGTTGAGCGATGTCGATAGTCTAACACTAAGTTAGGCATAACACCAACTGCAAATAAGGTCGATCAACCTATAATCGAGCCTTTGACTGACCAAGAGAAAGAAGAGGATTATGAAGTCTTACTCCATATCAGTACTTTTACTCTGGATGATATTAGCATATAAGAAGTCAACCCTCTACAAGTTTCCATAATACCACCAACACAATAGCAGGAGGAAGAAGCAGTACAAACAAATGAAGAGACCCAATCCAACAACCCTCTTCCTGAATACACAAAGACAAAAGAAAATATCCATCAACTAGCTATCGAGTTGTCTAAGGATCGACAGAAAAGGAAGAATATGGTAAGAGAAAAAGGGAAGCGCAGGATTATACTTGTAGAAAAGTCAGATGATGATGATGAGATATATGCTAGCGCTGCACAAATTCTAGAGGGTGCTGCCAAAAATAAGGTACCAGTCGAGGAATAGTTCAAAACGTTCGTCATAAAATAATAAAAGCATCCACAATCAAAAGAAAATAAAGAAACAATTTTTACCCCACCTCTTGTTGATCCAATTGACCTCACTACCACCCCACCACCTCCATCCCCAACTCAAATAGTCAAACAATATTTGCTGAATTCGAATTCCATTACACTGACAACCTCCGTAAACCTATATTTACAAGCATTACTAAGAAACCTCCATACCATAGTAGACAAAGATATTGACCTTCAATATTTAATTAACCAACTTCCATCTATTTTCCCCAATGTTCAACAAATAATGATAACAAAACTTGTTATCACTGCAAATAATCCCCCACAAATTTTAGCCATTCCCCAAAACCCTGACCAACCGCAAAGTTATGCACTAAAGAAAAACCATCGAGATTTTAGCAAAACAAATATCTTCATTCATTCCACAACCTAGTGAAAACCCCCCACTTCCTAACCCGGTCGATGAAGAAGCTGAACCTACCGTCTCTAAATATCTTGTTGACCTTAACCCAACCGAACCAATAACACCAAGCCAATAAATGGTCTAAAAGATCAAATCTATCGAAGCCAGTGGAAGTCCCGATTCACCATAAATTGTTGAAAACCATTTGCCGACATATTCCTTCCTGAGTTTTCTACCATAAACCTCAGAGAAACCACCAACTTTCCCTTCACTCACAACAACTTCACGTACACCACCGTTACAAACATCACTTATCATTCCTCCACCATAAACCTGTTAGATTTTTATCTTTCAAGATACCATTATGATCTTAAGATCTTTAACTGAGAGAATAACAAGCACAGCAATCAAACACAAGAGACAATGAACACAATCTTTATCCTCAGGAAAACCATAAATGGTTAAAACCCCACAACTTCTTCAGAGATAGAATCAACACCAAAAGTAAAACCCGAGAACATAAAGATGATCTCCCGACAGCAGCAGTCTCTCTCTTGTCCCAACAACTTCTCTCTCTCGCTCATGCACCCCAATGAGTGAGTGTGTGTGTGTTAAATAGAGAGGCTCACTCTCTATTTATATTATTTCATTCACTTGAAATCCACTCCAACATGTTGGCCTCACTTAACAATTACTTACTAGAGCTGACATCTCTAGGAGTGTCTAATAACCCTAGTGCCCCACAACTTGTGGGAACTTTGCCTCCTCCGACCAACAAGGAGGGTTATCCCTAACACAACAGTGGGGACTATTGCCCAAACTTACAATGAATCACCTAGGATTGACTTCTCTAGGATAGTCTAATAACCCTAGGACCCCACAACTGTGGGGAGTTTAACCCTTGACCAATAGGAGGGTTACGCACAATGACTTGACATGAATTCTTTACATTATAGAAACTTCCCAGAATAAACATCAGGGTATGGCATGACTCAATTACATTACAAACACATCCCAGAATAAACATCAGGGTACAATACATAAGATATATGGATGAATACATTCCAAAGTTACAAATACATCAACACTCCCTGTTAACTAGGAAGGTATTCTCTCGACACAATATATCAGCAAAAGTAATCTTCTCTGTATCATCTGGATCATCATCAAGTCATATTTGTCTTCAAGTCATCTTCATATTCAATTCATCTTCATCATCGGATCTAGATCATCACTCAATTTGGATCACCACTAGACATTATCACTGGATCTGGATCATCACTAGACATCATCACTACATCTGGATCATCACTCGATCTAGATCATCACTGGACATCATCACTGGATCTGGATCATCACTCAATCTGGATCATCACTGCTGGAACATCATCACTGGATCTGGATCATCATCACTCGATCTGGATCATCACTGCTAGATCATCATCACAGGTGCTATCTATTAATTCTTCTCGTCATAGGAATCTCTACAAAGCCAACCCTTTTTCATGTTGGATGTACATCTACAGAGCCAGTCCTTTTTCATACTGGATGTTTCATCACAGAGCTAGTCCTTTTTCATACTAGATGTGGCATCTACACAGACCCAGTCATTTTTCATACTGGATGAGTCTTCACAGAGCTAGTCCCTTTTCATACTAGATGTGGCAGCTACATAGAGCCAGTCCTTTTTCATACTGGATGAGTCTTCATAGAGCTAGTCCTTTTTCATAATAGATGTGGCAGCTACACAGAGCTAGTCCTTTTTCATACTAGATGTGTCTTCACAGAGCTAGTCCTTTTTCATACTAGATGTGGCAGCTACATAGATCTAGTCCTTTTTCATACTAGATGTGTCTTCATAGAGTGAGTCCTTTTTCACGCTAGATGAGTCTTCATAGAGCTAGTACTTTTTCATACTAGATGTGGCAGCTACACAAAGCTAGTCCTTTTTCATAATAGATGTGTCTTCACAGAGCTAGTTCTTTTTCATACTAGATGTGGCAGCTACACAGATCTAGTCCTTTTTCATACTAGATTTGTCTTCACAAAGCCAGTCCTTTTTCATACTGGATGTGGCATCCACACAGAGCTAGTCCTTTTTCATACTAAATGTGTCTTCACAGAGCCAGTCCTTTTTCATATTGGATGTGGCATCCACACAGAGCTAGTCCTTTTTCATACTAGATGTGTCTTCACAGAGCCAACCCTTTTTCATGCTGGATGTGGCATCATCACATACATCTGATCCAGGAGGATATTGGTGGCCACCCACCTATTCCTCTTGGACCCCTACCATTGTTTATTTAAGTTTTCTAGTTTCCTTAATTGTAGCACAATTTACTATTTTTGGCAGTTTTTGGGTCCTAAACTTTCAGAGCCGTTTTGAGGCCCTAAACGAGGTTTTTTTGGCATCGAATGGTCAAGCAAATATGAGTTCACTCCAAACTTGATATTTCCCATCTATGGATGTAGTCCTTAAATAGATCTTTCTAATGATATATGATGCGCGTCAAATAGAGGTAGTATACTAAAGTTACGACCCCCGAAAATTGATGTACCAAGTTACCCAACGGGGCCCACATTAAGGCGTTTCACCTCCTAGGGTTAGGTTTTTGGATGTGTAGGGTTTCCATTATTTCTCAATAATATATAGGCCTTTGAGCCTCATTGTAAGGCAGAGTTCAGAGGCATGTATCCGCCACATCTCTTCTCAGAGATAAGCTACCAGCACTCTAGCTAGTTTATTTACATTCTGTATGTAAACAAGTTTCAATTATTGATTAATGAAATGAAGTGTTATTTCTGTTGCATATTTGTTTCTATGGTTATTTGTGTATTTGTTGCATTCCTGCATAAATCCAGATCAGTGGTATCAGAGTAATCTTCTCTTTCTCGATCCTTCTTTGCATGTCCCCAACGAGGGCGATGTATAAAGAGTTAGGGCTTGATCTGGTTGAACCTTTGCAATATCAGCCTCGAAAATCCCAACGGCCACCCATGGGGGATGAAAAGAAAGATAAGGGTGTAGAAGATCCTATCAAAATGTTGCTTGAGGAGGTCCTTGAAAAACAAAGGAACGCGATGATGGATAACTTTGCCCAGATCCTTCAACAACTTCCCACTGGAGGTGCATCTGCATTTAGAAGCCACTCTGGAGGTGCAACCCCTTTTAAGGTACAAGTAAACTTTGATATTCCCATATTTGATGGTCGAATAGATGCAGATGCTGTAGATAAATGGTTGAATCTATTAGAAGGATATTTATCGGTTCATGACTTTTCTGACCGGGAAAAGATTACTTTTTCTCTACTCAAAGCTGCCCCCCATGTCAAGGACTGGTGGGAAACCTACTGTGAGAGAAAGGATGAGGAGGAACCCTCTCTATTCTCGGACATACCCACTTGGAATTCTTTCCAAGATGCCATACAGGGACAATATTATCCAGTGGGGAGCTATGAGGACAAGTACATCCAATGGACTACACCGCGACAACAAAGAGATCAAGATGTGCATGAGCTGATGAATCTGTTCCATACCCTGTGCACCAAGTTGGGTGTCAAAGATTCAAGGAAACATTTGGTGCTTAATTACAGCAGTTATTTGGATAGATACATTTATGAGGAAATGGAGTTCCTCAACATCTCCTCACTTGGTACGGCATATTGGTACGCTGCCAAAATTGAGCAAAAATTCAAACAAAAAAATGAGATTTTGGATCTGCGAATCAGAAGCAAGGGAAAGGTGCCCCCAAAACCACAGAACCAAGGACATAGCCAAGGAATGGTGACTCAAGAAAACTTACCAAAGCTACAAGAAAAGAGAAACAGTGCAAATCTAAATAAGGAAGCAGGAAAGTGGTGTGAGTTCCATAAGAGCCCCACTCACAACACAAGTGAGTGTCGGGCTAAGCAGTCACTAGTGGCCGAGATAAGGGCTTCTGAATCAGATGCATACTCTGACACTGAATCAGAACCCGAGAAGGGGAATGATAAAGGGAAGAATATTATCAATGTATAGCCCAATGCCATCGTTGCCACTATGAAGATCCAAAAGGAAGAACCAGAATATTCAGAGGAGGAGGAGTGTCTTTTCCACTCCCAAATGTGGGTAAAGGGTTCCCCGCTATAGTTCATTGTCGACAGTGGGAGCCAAAAGAACCTGATTTCAGTAGAGGTCATGAACTGGTTGGGTTTTCTCACCACAACACACCCATAGATATACACCATTGAGTGGCTTCACCAAGGATGAGATCTCCGTATCATCCAGCAGTGCTGACTTCCCTACAGCATCAATCCTTTCACCGATGAGGTATTATGTGATATTGCTCCTCTTGTTGTTTGTGATGTACTATTAGGTCAACCATACTTATGGAAGTGACATGCTATGTATGAGTCCCAGCCTTGCGCTGTTATTATTATGTTGGGAAATAATTTGTACAGAATACCAGAGGTACCACCCCCTACCGCTATCTCTTTGGTTACTACAAAACAATGCAATAAGCTCATTTCCAAAACCGAGAAGTTTGTTTTCTTAATGATCCGCCGTCAGGCCAAGAAGAAGATCATTGCCACAACCTCTAGATAGGGCCCCTCCGCATGACAACAACAAATGGACAAGGTCATGGAGGAGTACTGGGACATATTCACCTCACCCACCAAGGTGCCTCTCCACTGTCAGGTCAAGCACCCCATCAATCTGACCCCAGGTGCGTCGCTACCCAATGGATCGATCTATTGTCGTTCTGTTCTATAAAATGATGAAATCAAGAGGCAAATTCAGGAGCTGCTGTAGAAGGGTCACATCCGTCCAAGTTCATCACCCTATGGGAGCCCGATCGTGTTGGTACAGAAGAAGGATGGGACTTGGAGACTCTGTATTGACTATCAGGTGCTAAAAAAGATCACTGTCTGAAATACGTACCCGATCCCACAGATTGATGACCTCATGGACCAGCTTAAAGGGGCAAAATATTTTAGCAAGATCGACTTAAAGTCTGGGTATCACCAGGTACCGATCAAATCTACCGATGTGTGGAAGACTGCCTTCAAAGCCAAGGAGGGCCTTTTCGAATGGTTGGTCATGCCTTTTGGGCTGACGAATGCTCCTGCAACCTTCATGACACTGATGGATGACATCTTGCGGCCATTCACCAACTCATTTGTAGTAGTGTACTTTTATGACATCTTGATCTTCATCTAGACTTGGGAAGAGCACCTTCACCACATCCGACAGGTCCTCCAAACATTGTAACAGCACAAGTTATGTGCCAATTTGGACAAGTGAACTTTTGGCATGACCCAGGTTCAGTATCTGGGATACATTATTGATGACTGTGGGGTACATGTGGATCCAACCAAGATCCAAGTCATTCGGGATTGGCTAGCCCCAACTACTCTAACAGAACTTCACAGCTTTATGGGCCTTGCTAATTTATACTGCAGGTTCATGTTGGGATTCTCTCATATCACTTGGCCCTTGAGTCAAGTCACTAAGGGAGGAGTGAAAGAAAAATTAATTTGGTTGCAAACTCAACAGAAGGTGTTTGTAGAATTAAAACATCGCATATTTTATGCCCCAATGCTCACATTACAAGACTTGCAACAACCATTTGAGATCAATATAGATGCCTCTAACTGTTAGAATAATCAACCCATAGTTAGCTACCTTAGACATTAATTAATCCATTTTTGTCTTATTTGCCTAGTTTCCATATTCCACCTTATGCAAGTTGTCATCTACAAATCCATAGTGGTAAAAATTGCTAATTTTGAGTCATGGAGTGCTTGGGAAACCTCCTAGAATCAAATATTCTTTATTCCTGGCCTCCCTAGTGCATGTCTGCTTTCTTCTGCTTTATTTCCTGCTTTTTCAGTGTTTTAAGGCAAATGGGAAAGCTTGACTTGGTGAAGTTAACTTTTTTTTTGTCCTCCACATCCTCCACTCTTTTATCCTATGAAAAGAATGTATGAGTTTTCCTTCCATCCACTATTAGCTTGCCTAATTGATTTTTCCAATTCATGAGCTCCTAGATAGTTTTGGAAAATGCTTTATGCACCTATGGGGGATTTGCTTAGATTTAGTAATCATGCTTTTGACTAGATTCGAATGGCATCTTCATGCATTCAAATCCCTACTGAAATTATTTATTTTGGCAGCCTATGACTTCACAGGGTTGGATATTGTACACTTATTCAATACAGATTAGTGTTCAACTCCATATTCAGTCTCTTTTGTGAGTAATTTTGCATGTGTAATTGGCAATTGTTGTGAGTGTAATTGTTCTAACACTGGGTTGAATTTCCACATGGTATTAGAGCCTTTGTAGATCGATTTCTCTCCTTCCAATTTGTTTTGCATGTTCGACATCATTGACTGGGAGCATTCTGCTTACTGATGGGACAATTTTTGAGCTATGGATCAATCTCAGAAGATCATCTTGACTCCATTTAATTTATTTGAATGGAAATCAGAGATGGAGATACTGTTAAGAGTGAAAGGCCTCTACATAGTTACTATGGAAACAGAAGTAGATCCCAATGCAACTTCAGAGAAGATAAAATGGAACAACAGGAGGGATGAGGCCTATGGTCTCCTGTGTCTGAGCATATCCAGAGACCTCCTTTTCCATCTTGATGGATTGACATCACTGAATGAAGTATGGGAGAATCTTGTTTATATTTTTAGAAAGATAGATGAGATGAGGGGACATCAAATTGAAAATGAATTGATCTCCCTGAGTCCCAATAGATTTGAATCCCTGCAACTCTATTTTTCCAAGTTCAAAGCACTTGTTTTGCAGCTAAAACAATGTGGGATCGAAAAGAAGGATGATCAGCTGGTCTTTTCCATACTCTTGAAGCTTGGCCCTAAATATTCAGTGTTTGTTTTGACCTTCTATTCCACAAATTTGACAGCTCGACCCTGGAAGATGCCTAGCCTTGCAGATTTCATGGAATCTCTCACACAAGAACAAGATAAATTGGTGATGATGGGCACCATCAAACCATCCAAAGACCAAGCTCTGGTTTCTGGATATTTGAGGGTGGATTGAAAAAGAAAAAAGAAAGCTAAAAAGCCACCTGAGAAAAAGAGAGACAAGAACAAGTCTCCGGAGGAGCCTCAAGGTTCCAAGAAGAACAAAGGAGAAATGAGCAAGTGCGCATACTGTAGTAAGGGAAATCATTATGAGAGCTCCTGCATGAAGAAACAAATAGACATGCTGACCCAAATCCTGGAGAAGAATGGAATCTCCCTTCCATACAGCTCAAAGAAGAGGGAAGGAGGATCAAGTTCAGAAGACAGAGAGAGAGTTCATGCATTGGATGTTGGCACATCAAGCTCACCTAGTTTCATCATTGATTCTGGAGATTCAAGACATATGGTTTCGACCAAGGAGGCATTCACCTCACTTGACATGTTGAAAGGTCCACCAATAGTATTGGGAGATGACTCTCTCACTGAAATTTTGGGCAAAGGGAGGATTGATCTTGATCATGGTAAGTTCAGCAATGTGTTGTATGTTCCAGGTCTTGCCTCTAACCTCTTATCAGTGTATCAGATGACCCACACAGGGTCTCCAAAGAAGGTCATATTCTCCCCTGATGAAGTTGAGATCACAGAGATCTCAAGTGGTAAAGTCATTGCAAAAGGAGTTGCAAATCATACTTCGAAGGTATACATGTTCTCACACTTCCTACCTACTCAAACCCCTTTGCTCTTCTGATTCATGCTAATGAGGCAAGCAAGCTTTGGCATGAAATATTTGGCCACCTAAATTACAAGTATATTTCTAATCTTAGTGAAAAATAAATGGTCATAGGGTTACCAAAGATTAATTTTTCCAAAGGAGTT
>LPNX010185787.1:127398-158368 GCA_001517045.1 Pseudotsuga menziesii | reverse complement strand
CACCCAGAGCATAAATTTGAGAGAGCTAGTCATGAGAGAACCTCTACACCTCTTGAGTTGATCCATAGTGATGTTGCTGGTCCATTTCCTCATATGTCAATGAGTCAGTCCAAATATGCATTGAATTTCATAGATGACTTTTCCAGGTATTGCTGGGTTTACTTCCTGAAACACAAGTCTGAAGTTTTTGGCCTCTTCAAAGTCTTTAAGGATTTGGTTGAAAACCAGTCTGGGAGGAAACTCAAGGTCCTCATATCTGACAATGGTGGTGAGTATGTCAAGTATGAGTTTATTCAATATTGTGCATATGCAAGTATTTAGATGCATCATTCTATCCCTTACACACCACAACAGAATGGTGCTGCTGAGAGGAAGAACAGATCACTGAAAGAGATGGCAACCTGCATGATGGAGGCTAAGACTTTTCCACCAAAGTACTGGGCCGAAGCTATAAACTATACAGCCTATATCCAGAATAGGGTGCCTCATAAACAGCTTAATGGTATGACTCCTTTTGAAGCATGGAGTGGGCACAAGCCAGATGTGACTCATTTCAGGATTTTTGGCTCAAGGGCTTGGGCTAGAATTCCAACAGAAAAGAGGAAGGCTTTGTAGCCCCAAAGCCAAGAGTGTCTATTTGTTGGGTACTCTGAATATTAAAAAGGGTACAAGCTGATCAATTTGAGCACAAACAAATACTTCATTGAAAGGTGTTTTCAGTTTCAAGAAGAGCCCCTAGTAGCAGTGGAAGTTGGAGAATCCTCTTCACCACCAGAACCTCTGAATGTAAGTGAAGAGATAGTTGAACATGCTGATTCTGATATGTTTGATAATTAATATTTGATTGCATATCCTGAAATTCCTACAAGACCAAAATGGTCAGTCAATACCATTCATGCAGCTGGAGAACTAGCTGGAAATCCTAATGACCCTAGGAGGACTAGATCTCAATTTGAGAGTGCTCTGTGCATGACAGATCCTATGTTTGCTGAGAAATGATATTTGATGGTTGAATCAGATCCCTAGACATATGAATATGAATCAGATGATCCAATATGGCAAGTAGACATGAAGGAAGAGTTCAGATCACTCCAGAAGAGCAACACTTGGGAGCTGGTTGATCTTCCCCCAGGGAGGAAGCTAGTTCAATGTAAGTGGCTGTACAAAACCAAATTTGCTGCTGATGGTTCACCTATGAAGTACAAGGCCAGATTTGTAGCCAAGGGATACTCACATTTTCATGGCATATCCTACAATGAGACCTTTGCACCAGTGGCAAAGATGGACTCTATCAGGCTAGCCTTAGCCATTGCAGCTTCAAAGCAATGGGAAGTACATCACATGGATGTAAAGTGTGCTTTCCTGAATGGAGATCTCACTAAAGAGATATAAATGCAGCATACTCAAGGATTTGCTACTAACCCATCTCTTGTGTGCAGGCTAAAGAAGTCATTGTATGCGCTTAAGCAAGCCCCCAAGGCTTGGTATGCCAGGATTGATAGCTTTCTGCTATCACTGAATTTTGTTCGATGCAAATCAGATCCAAATGTCTATTTGAAGCTGATTAATGGTTCGTTAATGATCGTTGTTTTATATTTTGATGACCTCCTCATTACAGGAAGCTCAAAGGATGAAATTGCTTCCTTGAAGGATGCAATGAACCATGCCTTCTCCATGACAGATTTGGGGCTATTGAGCCAATTCTTGGGGCTGGAGATTGCTCAAACCAAATATGGAATAAAAGTGCATCAGTCCAAGTATGCCTTGGATTTGTTGAACAAATTCAAAATGAAGGATTGCAAGCCAAGCAAGACTCCTTTCCTTTCAAGAGTGAAGCTTGAAGAAGCTGATTCTTCACCTATGGTAAACAATACACTGTATAGGAAATTGATTGGATGTTTGTTGTATCTTACACATACTAGACCTAATATTTATTATGCAGTAAATGTGGCTTCAATATACATGGATAAGCCTCATGAGATCCATTGGAAAGCGGCCAAAAGGATCCTTAACTTTGTTCAGGGAACAAGGACTCATGGGATCTTCTATAAAGCAAAATCTAATCTTGATTTGATTGGGTTTACTGACAGTGATTGGGAAGGTGATAGCACAGATCGAAATTCAACATCAGGATATGTGTTCATGCTTGCAGAAGGTCCAATTAGCTGGTCAAGCAAGAAACAGAGTGCCATTGCACTCTCATCTACAGAAGCAGAGTACATAGGAGTTGTAAATGCAGCAACTCAATGTTTATGGTTGCAGGGGTTACTTGGAGAGTGTGGATTCGAATTAGAATACTCAAATACTATCTACTATGATAATCAAAGTACCATTTGAATCTACAATGATCCAGTTTAGAAGAAGAGAACCAAACACATTGAGATCCATATGCACTACATCAGACAGCTTGTGCATGATGGCACCATTCACCTACTCTTTTGTTCATCTTCAGAACAAGTAGCTGATATCTTCACCAAAGTTTTTGGTGAGAATACATTCAACAATATCAAATCACTGCTAGGGATTTCTGATCATGCTGTGAAGAATGAGTGATGACAATATTTCCAAATTTTGTTTTACAGTCCATGTTTAAGGGAGGATTTTTCCCACTGGGTTTTTGCCTCTTTCCTTGGTTAAATGGACATGCAGTATGTAAAGGGTGACTAAGCCTTGTTGCTAGGCCCTATAATTTTCTGATATTTTACTCATAAGTCAGTCTTAAGGGAGGGTTTTCGAATAATCAACCCATAGTTAGCTACCTTAGACATTAATTAATCCATTTTTGTCTTATTTGCCTAGTTTCCATATTCCACCTTATGCAAGTTGTCATCTACACATCCATAATGGTAAAAATTGCTAATTTTGAGTCATGGAGTGCTTGGGAAACCTCCTGGAATCAAATCCACTTTATTCCTGGCCTCCCTAGCACATGTCTTCTTTTTTCTGCTTTATTGCCTGCTTTTTCAGTGTTTTAAGGAAAATGGGAAAGCTTGACTAGGTGAAGTTAACTTGTTTTTTTTCCTCCACATCCTCCACTATTTTATCCTATGAAAAGAATGTATGAGTTTTCCTTCCATCGACTATTAGCTTGCCTAATTGATTTTTCCAATTCATGAGCTCCTAGACAGTTTTGGAAACTGCTTTATGCACCTATGGGGGATTTGCTTAGATTTAGTAAGCCTGCTTTTGACTAGATTCGAATGGACTATTCATGCATTCAAATACCTCATGTAATTATTTATAGTGGCAGCCTATGAATTCATAGAGTTGGCTATTGTACACTTATTCAATACAGATTAGTGTTCAGCTCCATATTCAGTCTCTTTTGTGAGTAATTTTGCATGTGTAATTGGCAATTGTTGTGAGTGTAATTGTTCTAACACTGTGTTCAATTTCCACACTGACTGTGCTAATGGGGAAGTCCTTACTCAACAAGGGAATCCAGTGGCATATCACAATGAAACAGTATCTGACACTGTCCACAAATATCCCACTTATGACAAAGAGACGTATTCCATTGTACAGGCTTGCCGACAATGGAAGCATTACATTTGGGGAAGGAAACGATCATCCACATAGACCATCGACCCCTGCAATTCATTCAGAAATAAGGGAAGTTACAGAATGATCACCATTAGAAGTGGTCCAGATATCTACAACAGTTTCATTTGAACATCAAGTACATGAAGGGAAGCACCAATAATGTTGCAGACTGCCTCAGCCGACCACCGATCGTGGCGATAATGACAGTGCTCAAATATTGTGGGCATGATACTTTTGATTGGCCGCTTCTCTACAAGAGAGATCCAGAATTCATCCACGCATACTAGACACTCTTGGAGGGAAACCAAGTTCCAAAATTTCACCTCTAGGATGTACTACTGTGTCACATGGGACACCTTTGCGTTCCTTCAAGCGAGCATGCCAAGATGATTTGGGAAGCGCACTACAGTTGGTTCGCTGGGAATTTTGAGTTTGAGAAAATAGTGGGAGTATTGCAGAAGTATTTCTATTGGCCGAACCTTTGACATGACATCAAGAAGTACATCCGATCCTACACTGCCTATGCCATTGCCAAACCATCCATCAAGAAGCAAGGCCTCTATACTCTGTTGCCTACCCCTAGTCAACCTTGGGAATCCATCTCCATGGATTACATGTCAGGCCTTCCTTCTACAAAGCATGACAACGACTGTGTGTTTGTGGTCATTGACATATTCTCAAAGATGGCCATAATGGCAGCCTGTAAGAAGAATATCACAGCAGAAGCCACTGCTAAACTCTTCTTTGAATGAGTGTGGGTACACTTTAGGATCCCACAGTCTATAATCTCATACCAGGAAAACAAGTTCCTTAGTACATTCTGGTCTAGCCTATGGTCAATTCTAGACACCAAGCTCACAAAGTCCACAACTTTCCATCCCTAGACTGATGGCCAGACAGAGCTCATCAACAGGATGATCGTACACATTTTGTGCATGTACAACTCAAAGCATCCATGCACATGGGATGAGATCCTCCCCTATGTACAACACATCTATAACCGGGCCCTCCATAGCTCAACAAACCACAACCCCTTTGAGGTTGGCTTGGGATTCTAGCCACTATGTCCCATTAACATAGCCATGCCATTTGCAGCTACTCAGGCTAATTCAGCTCATATCCAGTCTGAAGTTTCCAAGGAAAACATATTCATTTGAGCACATTCAACACATTTTCTGACAAGTTCATGACATATTGGATAGATCCAATGCTAAGTACAAGCAACAACATGGTCAAGTTCAGGTGCAACACAACTTCCAGGTGGGAGACAAAGTGTGGCTACATTTGTAGAAGGAGCACCTTCCTAGACCCCACCGCAAGATTTTCCCGCTCTGATATGGGCCATACACCATCACCAAGGCTATCACGGACAATACCTTTCAGCTCAATATTCCACCATTCCTTGGTTTTAACCCAGAGTTCAATGTGGACCGCCTTCGACCCTACTTTCCACCTCTACTGGACATATCAGACATGGCAGAACAAATCACACCAACAGAGTTAAACCCTAAATGAATGGGACAAGCCACAACTGATCAGATTATGGACACATAGATCAAGAACACCCACTAGTATAAGATATAGCTATATCAAGTTGTCAAAGCAGGCCAACTCCTTCACCAGGGAAGGTGGCTCACCAGGGACCAAGTTCAACAGAAGTTTCCTCATCTCATGGAGGAACTCAATGCAATGGGCACCATTGCTTCCTAAGGGGGGAGGAATGATCCAGGAGGATATTGGAGGCCACCCACCTATTCCTCTTGGACCCCCACCATTGTTTATTTTAGTTTTCTAGTTTCCTTAATTGTAGCACAATTTACTATTTTTGGCAGTTTTCAGGTCCTAAATTTCTGGAGCCGTTTTGAGGCCCTAAATGGCATTTTTTTGGCATCGAATGGTCGGGAAAATATGAGTTCATTATAGACTTGATAGTTTCCATTTATGGATGTAGTCCTTAAACATATCTTTCTAATGATATATGATGCACGCCAAACGGAGGTAGTATGCTAAAGTTACGACCCCAAGAAGTTGATGTACCAAGTTACCCAATAGGGCCCACATTAAGGCGTTTGACCTCCTAGGGTTAGGTTTTTGGATGTGTAGGGTTTCCATTGTTTCTCAATAATATATAGGCCTTCAAGCCTCATTGTAAGGAAAATTTCAGAGGCATGTAGCCGCCACATCTCTTCTCAGAGATAAGCTACCAGCACTCTAGCTAGTTTATTTCCATTCTGTATGTAAACAAGTTTCAATTATGGATTAATGAAATGAAGTGTTATTTCTGATGCATATTTGTTTCTATGGTTATTTTTGTATTTTGTTGTGTTCCTGCATAAATCTAAATCAGTGGTATTAGAGTAATTTTCTCTTTCTCGATCCTTCTTTGCATGTCCCCAACGAGGACGGGGTATAAAGAGTTAGGGCTCAATCTGGTTGAACCTTTGCAATATCACCCTCGAAAATCTCGATGGCCACCCATGGGGGATGAAAATAAAGATGAGGGAATAGAATATCCTATCAAAATGTTGATCGAGGAGGCCCTTGAGAAACAAAGGAACCCGATGATGGATAACTTTGCCCAGATCCTTCAACGACTTCCCACTGGTGGCACATCTGTATCTAGAAGCCACTCTGGAGGTGCAACCCCTTTTAAGTTACATGTAAAATTTGAAATTCCCATATTTGATGGTCGAATAGATGCATATGCTGTATATAAATGGTTGAATCTATTAGAAGGATATATTTCAGTTCATGACTTTTCTGACTGGGAAAAGATTACTTTTTCTTTACTCAAAGATGCCCTCCATGTCAAGGACTGGTGGGAAATCTACTGTGAGAGAAAGGATGAGGAGGAAACCTCTCTTTTCTTGGGCGTACCCACTTGGAATTATTTCTGAGATTCCATAAAGGGACAATATTATCCGGTGGGGAGCTATGAGGACAAGTACATCCAATGGACTACGCTGCGGCAGCAAAGAGATCAAGATGTGCATGAGTTGATGAATCTGTTCGATACCATGTGCACCAAGTTGGGTATCAAATATTTAGAGAAACATTTGTTTCTGAAGTACCACAGTTGTCTGCACAGATACATTTAGGAGGAAATGGATTTCCTCGACATCTCCTATCTTGGTACGGCATATTGGTACGCTCCCAAAATTGAGCAAAAATTCAAATAGAAAAAGAGAGACTTTGGATCTGCGAATCATAAGCAAGGGAAAGGTGCCCCCAAATCATAGAACCAAGGACACATCCAAGGCATGGTGACTCAAGAAAACTTTCCAAAGAAGGAAGTAGGAAAGTGGTGCAAGTTCCATAAGAGCCCCACTCATAACACAAGTGATTGTCGGGCTAAGCAGTCACTAGTGGCCGAGATAAGAGTTTTTGAATTAGATGCATACTCTGACACTGAATCAGAACCCAAGAAGGGGAATTATAGAGGGAAGAAGATTATCATTGCAGATTGCAACACCACCATTGCCACTATGAATATCAAAAAGGAAGAACCAGAAGATTCAGAGGAGGAGGAGCGTCTTTTCCACTCCCAGATGTGGGTAAAGGGTTCCCCACTACAGTTCATTATCGACAGTGGGAGACAAAAGAACCTAATTTCAGCAGAGGTCATGAAGCAATTGGGTTTGTCGACCACAGCACACCCACATCCGTACACCATCAGGTGGCTTCACTAAGGACGAGATCTCCATGTCAGCTAGCAGTGCCAACTTCCCTACAGCATCAATCCCTTCACCGATGAGGTATTATGTGATATTGATCCTCTTGATGTTTGTGATGTATTATTAGGTCAACCATACTTATGGAAGTGACATGCTGTGTATGATTCCCGACCTCGTACTGTTATTATTACGTTGGGAAATAATTTGTACAGAATACCAGAGGTACCACCCCCTACTGCTATCTCTTTGGTTACTGCAAAACAATATAGTAAGATCATTTCCAAAACCAGGAAGTTTGTTTTCTTAATGATCCACCCTCAAGGAAAGAAGAAGATCATTGCCAGAACCTCCAGATAGGGCCCCTCCACACAACAAAAACAAATGGACAAGGTCATGGAGGAGTACCAGGACATATTCACCTCACCCACCGGGGTGCCTCTCCACTGTCAGGTCAAGCACCCCATCGATCTGACCCAAGGTGCGTCGCTACCCAATGGATCTATCTATCGTTGTTCTATTCTAGAAAATGATGAAATCAAGAGGCAAATTTAGGAGCTGCTGTAGAAGTGTCACATCTAGCCAAGTTCATCACCCTGTGGGATCCCAATCGTGTTGGTACAAAAGAAGGATGGGACTTGGAGACTCTGTATTGACTATTGGATGCTAACAAAGATCACTGTCTGAAATAGGTACCAGATCCCATAGATTGCTGACCTCCTGGATCAGCTTAAAGGGGCGAAATATTTTAGCAAGATAGACTTAAAGTACGGGTATCACCAGGTACCGATCGAACCGACCGATGTGCGGAAGACTGTCTTCAAAGCCAAGGAGGGCCTTTTTGAATGGTTGGTCATGTCTTTCGAGCTGTCGAATGCTCCTGCAACCTTCATGAGACTGATGGATGACATCTTGCAGCCACTCACCAACTAATTTGTAGTAGTGTACTTGGATGACATCCTGATCTTCAGTGAGACTTGGGAAGAGCACCTTCACCACATCCAATAGGTCCTCCAAACATTGCGGCAGCACAAGTTGTGTGCCAATTTGGACAAGTGCACTTTTGGCATGACCCAGGTTCAGTATCTGGGATACATTATTGATGACTGTGGGGTACATGTCGATCCAACCAAGATCCAATTCATTCGAGATTGGCCATCCCCAACTACTCTAACAGAGCTTCGCAACTTTCTAGGCCTTGCTAATTTCTACCGCAGGTTCATGTTGGGATTCTCTCATATCACTTGGCCCTTGAGTCAAGTCACCAAGGGAGGAGTAAAAGCAAAATTATTTTGGTCGAAAACTCAATAGAAGGTGTTTGCAGAATTAAAGCATCGCCTATGATGTGTCCTAGTGCTGACATTACCATACTTACAACAACCATTTGAGATGGAGACAAATGCCTCTGACTATGCTATTGGGGCAATCCTTACTCAAAAAGGGAATCCAGTGGCATATCACAGCGAGACACTATCCGACACTGTCCGCAAATATCCCATTTATGACAAAGAGATGTATTCCATTGTACAAGCTTGCCGACAATGGAAGCATTACATTTTGGGGAAGGAAACGATAATCCACACAGACCACCGACCACTACAGTTCATGCAGACACAAGGGAAGTTACAGAATTATCACCATCAGAAGCGGTCCACATATCTACAAAATTTTCATTTGAAAATCAAGTACAAGAAGGGAAGCACCAATAATGTTGTAGACTACCTCAGCCGATCACCGATCATGGCGATAATGACCATGCTCAACTCTTGTGGGCATGAGACTTCTGATTGGTGCTTCTCAAAAAGAGCGATCCAGAATTCAGCCACACATACCAGACACTCTTGGAGGGAAACCAAGTTCCAAAATTTCACCTCTAGGATGTACTACTGTGTCACATGGGACACCTTTGTGTTCCTTCAAGCGAGCATGCCAATATGATTTGGGAAGCACACTACAGTCAGGTCGCTGGGCATTTAAGGGTCAAGAAAATAGTGGCAGTATTGCAGAAGTATTTCTATTGGCTGAACCTTTGATAGGACATCGATAAGTACATCTAATCCTGCACTGCCTACGCCATTGCCAAACCATCCATTAAGAAGCAAGGCCTCTATACTCGGTTTCCTACCCCTAGTCGACCTTGGGAATCCATATCCATGGATTACATGTCAGGCCTTCCTTCTACTAAGCACAACAATGACTGTGTGTTTTTGGTTGTTGACAGATTCTCAAAGATGGCCATAATGGCGGCATGCAAGAAGAATATCACAGCTGAAGGCACTGCTAAACTCTTCTTTGAATGAGTGTGGGTACACTTTCGGATCCCACAGTCTATAATATTAGACTAGGATAGTAGGTTCCTTAGTACATTCTGGTCTAGCCTATGGTCAATGTTAGACACCAAGCTCACAAAGTCCACATCTTTCCATCCCCAGATTGATGGCCAGACAGAGGTCATCAACAGGAATGATCGTACAAATTTTGCGCGTGTACAACTCAAAGCATCCACACACATGGGATGAGAGCCTCCCCTATGTACAACACAGCTATAACTGGGCCCTCCACAGCTCAACCAACCACATCCCCTTTCATGTGGGCTTGGGATTCCAGCCACTATGTCCCATTGACGTAGCCATGCCATTTGCAGCTACTCAAGCTGGTTCAGCTCATATCCAGTCTAAAGTTTCCAAGGAAAACAACTTCATTGAGTTCATTCAGCACATTTTCCAATAGGTTCATGACATATTGGATAGATCCAATTCTAAGTACAAGCAGCAACATGATCAACATCAGGTGCAACACAACTTCCAGGTGGGCGACAAAGTGTGGCTACATTTGCAGAAGGAGTGCCTCGCTGGACCCCACCGCAAGATTTTCCCACTCTGATATGGGCCATACACCATCACTAAGGCTATTTGGGACAATGACTTCGAGCTCATTATTCCACCATTCCTTGGTCTTCACCCAGTGTTCAATGTGGATTGCCTTCGACCCTACTTTCCACCTCTACTGGACATATCAAACATGGCAGAACAACTCACACCAATAGAGTTAAACCCCGACTGCATGGAACAAGCCATAGCTAATTGGAGTATGGACACACAGATCAAGAACACCCGCCAGCAAAAGATCCAGCTATATCGAGTTGTCAAAGCAGGCCAACTCCTTCACCAGGGACCAAGTTCAATAGAATTTTCCTCATCTCATGGAGGAACTCAATGCAATGGGGACCATTGATTACTAAGGGGAGAGGAATGATCCAGGAGGATATTGGTGGCCACCCACCTATTCCTCTTGGACCCCCACCATTGTTTATTTTAGTTTTCTAGTTTCCTTAATTGTAGCAAAATTTACTATTTTTGGCAGTTTTTGGGTCCTAAAGTTCCAGAGCCGTTTTGAGGCCCTAAATGACATTTTTTTGGCATCGAATGGTCGGGTAAATATGAGTCTATTCTAGACTCAATACTTGTTGTTTATGGATGTAGTTCTTAAATAGATATTTCTAAATATATATCATGCACATCAAATGGAGGTAGTATGCTAAAGTTACGACCCCGGGAAATTGATGTACCAAGTTACCCAACGGGGCCCACATTAAGGCATTTCACCTCCTAGGGTTAGGTTTTTGGATGTGTAAGGTTTCCATTGTTTCTCAATAATATATAGGCCTTTGAGCCTCATTGTAAGGAAGAGTTGAGAGGCATGTAGGCACCACATCTCTTCTCAGAGATAAGCTACCAGCACTCTAGCTAGTTTATTTCCATTCTGTATGTAAACAAGTTTCAATTATTGATTAATGAAATGAAGTGTTATTTCCAATGCATATTTGTTTCTATGGTTATTTTTGTATTCTATTGCATTTCTGCATAAATCTGGATCAACATCTGACAATGGAAGGAACGAATCCTTTCACCATGTCACAGCTCTTACATCCGACAATGGAAGGAACCAATCCTCTCACCATGTTAGAAGGGCACATCACTTATATCTGACCATGGAAAGAACCAATCCTCTCACCATGTCAAAAATGCACACGAAACCATCACTTCCCTTTGGAGGGAACCTCGATTTGGAGAACACCAAGCTTCTCCTTAAAGTACTGAAAATTCACTCTGGCTATTTCTAGTATAGAATCACATCGGGGCTGATTACATCCAAGGATAACCTACGAGCTTCAGCAGGACCGATTACATCTGAGGACAACCTACAGGACCATTTACATCTGAGCAACCTACAAGCTTCGCCAAGATTTATTCTCAAACAACCTGTCTCACAAGCTATGCTAGAACTCGCTCTTTCAAGAGGTCTCAATATGTATCACAAACTGGAGCTTCACTACTCCTCTCTGCATCATACCAAAAATGCAAGTCAGATCAATCAAATCAAATAGTAGTTTTCAAAAGAAACATACTACCTCCCAAATAGCGAGTGGCAACATATTTTTCCTCAGCTGTACTCAGCGCCATGTAGGACTCCATCCTACCAACCAAGAGATCACACATGATCTCATACTGAAGAATCACCTCAAAGTGCTCTTCCTATCAATGGCACTACCCGTCCAATATGAATCCACATAACCTTCCAGGTTAATCTTCTGATTCGTATCATACTTGCAACCATCAAGTGAGCATGTCTCAATGTGTTCAAAACAAGGCAAGTATCTGGTATCATATCTATCAGATACATTAATGAACAAATCATCTGATGATATGTCATGGAATCAATTAACTCTGATGAAGTAACACTCAATAGCTTCAGGTTCAATGCCATAGGTGTGGTCATACAGTCCATCATCCTGAACCTATTCAAGATCTCTACTACATACTTCCCTTGTCCACACCTCCATGCCCAGAAAATAGTGCATCAACACATAATAGGAGTATCATTGGTCTTCCACCTTCAACCTTGAAGAAAAGGTTGGAATCCACTTTACTCTCAGTAAATCTTAGAGTCATCAGTAATCTGTCCTTCTTGTCATACCATGTCGAACCTTAGGATCTTTTGTATTCACGCCCTCTGAAGCATCATACTCTCTCTGTCTTCCATACTCTATGCACTGAAACATTCTATACTAGAGTGACAAGTAGCTTCTTCTTCTACTAATATTATATGTATTTTTCTAGGATCACTTGATACCAAAATCCTCTATCTTGAACTTTTTCAAAATTTCTTCTCACACACATTTGTGAGCTTGTCATCCTCTATAAACCTTGTAGCATAGGTTCAGATTTTCATCAAGCTCATCATGTATGTGTTATCCCATGGGTGTCTTCTGAACTCATACAGGGTCTTCTTTCATTTGCACACATGATTCTACCTATCATGTGTCTCAACTCCCACTAGTTGCAAATGTCTCGTCGTAGTCTATGCCTTCTTTTCATGAGAAGCCTCGTGCTACGAATCTTGCCTTATATCCCATGATGTTTCCATCTACTACATGATGGAACTATAAACTTCCCTTCATGTATCGATACTACATCCTAGACATCATTCTTCTTGAACAAGTCTTCCCTTTCTTATTGGAAGGTTCTGTACCAATGATGTCGCTGCATTCGTCATATTATGTTTCATCTTGAACTATCATTACTTGTTCTTCAGAACAAGTCTCATTCTTCTTTTCTTAGGCAATTTTGTATGCGATCTTTCCTACAAGTCAAATTCATTTGCATGGTTATAAACATTTCATAAGGAATATTCATACTGGCAATTTCTTATGCATAAATATATGATCATGCAACTACTTTAGCCAATACAACATTCATCCATATCTCACGAAAACGTTTCTAGATGCCTTCCATCTCTACCAGGACAACATTGAGATTGGGTACTAATCCAATATGTCAGCAAAGAGGTTTCATTCTAGATAAGTAGAAATGGAGAGTTGTATAGCACCATGATCTACTTACCCATCACATGCATATTAGTAGTATACTGTCATTAATGCAAACATTCTATCATGCATAATACATTAACTAAATATAAACAAATGCATAACAAAACAATGAAATGACAATAGAGTACTTATCTTTATTTGCTTCATGGGAAAACTCCTTCTTGAGCCCTTAGCTTCATCATCTTCTTCATTATCCAAATGCTAAGGTGGATAAGAGGTTATTCAAGAGTTGAGTTCTTCATATTCCTCATCTCTTGAGGGATCTTCTTTGGATGGTGAGAACTTGATCTTCATTTGCTCCCATCTTCTTTTCTCTTATTATTAGTTGAGATTCTTCTTGTGTGTGCTCTTCCTAGGGTCTGCTAAAAGTAATCACTTCCTTCTAGCACACATTATTTGAATTAATGAATCCCATGATCCCGGGAGGCCATTCAAGGTGGCTATCATCACTTCTGCATTCTTCACTTCTTCTTTTACCCCTTTAATTTGTCCTCTGATTTGAGAGACCCCTGTAAAGTATGACTGTATGGTCTCTGCATTTTGGATCTTCAGATTCTTCAATTGTTTACTCAAAGTCATATTTTGATTTATGTTCTTCCCTTCAAATAGATTGGTCAAGGAATCATACATATTTGGTGTCTTTAGGGAAGACACTTGTGGTACAATGTGATCCGTGATTGAATCAACAATTATCTTCTTGCCCTTGACCAAGTTCTTCTGGTGTAAGGCTTTTAGCCTGATCTCCCTCTGGAACTAGAACCTCTCTACTCATGTAGGTGTCCAATTCATTTTCTTCAGAGAGATCAAATACTTCCATGCTTGGAGGTTGTCAAATTCACCAAGCTTATCATCAAGCTGATGTGATAGATCACTTTGAAATGAGAACCTCAAATGCAAATAACAAAAGATTAGATCTTACCGATTTGAGGTGTCCATCCCAGTTCCGGAGCTGGCTGATCTAGGGTTTGTCAGAGAAACACTAATTTTAAAAAATTGGAATATTTCAGATATTATTAGATATAAATATATATCTCTTTAATTTGAGCTGTCCAATGTACTCCTTTTCTGAAAACAGTGGAGGGAAGCTCCCGAAATAGGAAGCCCTAGTTTTCCAATTTGTTCTGCAAAAATTCCTGCTACTGTTTCTATAGCATATCTGACATTACTATGCCTCTATCTCTACCACTTTGTACTATGGTAGCCTCACATGTTCCTGATCCAACATCACAGGTTTCATCAGAATTGGTTTCAACAATTGGGACTTATGATCATTTTCCCAAGGTGGCCTGTTACAAGACTGTCCAGAAAAGTGAAGTTGTATGGACTTCCACGTGTCACGCTTTCATCTTCTGAGCCTAAAACATGGAAGAAAGAAATTAAATTTGGTTCCATTTCTTGAACATCTTCATAAATCTCATTTGGACCTGTGTAGCCCAAGATATAGTAATTCTCCCCAGGTGTCCTATTTAGGGATGAATTCTAGAAGAGACCAGAACCCTAACTTGGAGGGATCATATATCCCAAAATATAGCGAATATGAAGCTGAATTTTGGACACAATGTAAACCAGGATTTTTTCTTCGTCCTCAAAACTTTTCAGCTCCTGATCCTTCACCAATATCGAAATATAGCGAATGTACCCAAACTTAGCAGTTTTAGTATTTAGGGTTTTTCTAGCTCGGGGTCAAACTAGGGTTTGACTTTACTAGAGTTTCACCCAACCAAAAATATTGATCCAGGCATCTAAAATTTTATTTTGATGAGGAGAGAAATCCTATGCTGGGATCACTCAAAAATTCCTCTTCTATAAGAAGCCCTAATTTCCCGTACCAAAACTGAAAATGCTCGGAATTGAATTCCGCTTCGACAGAAAGATGCACCCTTCAATGGAGAGTTAGCCTAGAATACTTTTGCTGATGGATTGTGGAGAGAGACCAAAAAATTAAGAATCCCTATCTTCTACAGCTTCAAAAGGTCCTCTTCTTAGGTTAGCTCTGATACCATGTTAGATATCATTCAAGTTAGCATTATGATCTTAAGATCTTTAACTGAGAGAATAACAAGCACAACAATCAAACACAAGGGACAATGAACACAGTGTTTATCATTGAGAAAAACATAAATGGTGAAAACCCTGCAAATTCCTCAGAGATAGAATCAGCACCAAATGTAAAACCTGAAAACATAAAGATGATCTCCCAACAACAGCAGTCTCTCTCTTTTCCCAACAACTTCTCTCTCTCACTCATGCGCCCCAATGAGTGAGTGTGTGTGTGTTAAATAGAGAGGTTCACTCTCTATTTATATTCTTTTTTTCACTTAAAACCCACTTGAACATGTCGGCCTCACTTAGCAATTACTTACTAGAGCCGGCATCTCTAGGAGTGTCTAATAACCCTAGTGCCCCACAACTTGTGGGGACTTTGCCCCCTCTGACCAACAAGGAGGGTTATGCTTAACACAACAGTGGGGAATATTGCCCCAACTTACAATGAATCACCTAGGGTGGACTTATCTAGGATAGTCTAATAACCCTAGGGCCCCACAACTGTGGGGCCTTTAACCCTTGACCAATAGGAGGGTTACCCACAATGACTTGACATGAATTCTTTATATTATAGAAACTTCCCAGAATAAACATCGGGGTATGACATGACTCAATTACATTACAAACACATCCTAGAATAAACATTGAGGTACAATACATAAGATATATGGATGAATACATCCCGAAGTTACAAATACATCAACACAACCCATGTAATAAGTCCTACTTTACCTATCACAACTATAGAGCAAATACAGTACACACCTCCACCGACAGAAGAAGCTAAAAGGAAAAATAGAGAACATGGGTGGAGAATAATCATGATCTCATTAGTTCACTACAGGGTTTTCAAGCAAGCACTGAAGCAATGGAGAAAACAATTCAGGAAGAGCTCATGCTAGAAATGGAAAAACTAGAAAAATTGGAGAAACAAAAACATCGATAGATTATCCAAGCTAGAAAAAGCCTCGTCAGTCTCTACAAGATCCACCCTTACATGAAAATATTAATTGAGGTTGGAAAAGAAAAAGCACAACTTCTGGGGCATGACAAGAGCAATATTTTTAAAATAGACATACATCAAAAGGTAAAAAAAAATTTGAGTCTTCGCACTTGGAAGGAATTCCAGCATCAATTGGCAAAGACTGCAAAAGCTATTGTGGAAGTATGCATTTAGAAGAAACTATCTATTAGGAATCACAACCTATAAAAAAAATTATAGAACTACTCAAGACATAATTTTTTTTTGTCACCTCCTTATTTCTTCAGGATGAAGAAATATTTTGTGTTGGGGAAGATGTTGGAGGATCTAGTCAGCTAAGATGACTAGACTCACTAGTCAACTAATTGTAGATTAGGTCGACCTCATAGGTTGTGTTGTTTGGTTGAACCGACAGGTAGTTTCTGTAACTATTTTGTAAACATATATACAGGTTCTTTAGCCAAATATATACTTGGTTTGGTTTGTTGTATGAACCCACATGTGTTATTGAGTAATATAATCTATTATTATGTATACCATTATTGTCTCTTGTTCTATTATTGTTATGTGATTCTTTATGTGTATCATTGGTAACCTTGCAATCTAATTGATTACAACAATATGTTCATAATAACTCTATCCTTGTATGTCTCCTTCAGAAATCCTTATATGGCTTAAAGCAAGCTCCTCGAGCTTGATATGCCAAAATCGAGAGCTTTGTACTTGACATTGGTTTTTCTCATTGCCATTCTGACCCTAATGTCTATACCAAGAAAGTAGTAAACCATGTCATCATACTTGTACTATGTGTTAATGTTATTTCTATTACTAGTAGTGACCCTAATCTTTTAACCCATGTGAAATCATGTCTTAAGCAAAAAATTTAAATGCCAAACTTAGGACATTTGCATTATTTTCTTGGTCTCCAAGTCTTGAAAAGCAAAGAAGGAATATTTCTTTCTCATTATAAGTATTCTTCTGACCTTATTTGTCTCTTTCACATGGAAGGTTTTAACCACCCCCTTCTCCCTTCCATTCTAGAGTCAACCTTTATGCCACTTGCACTTCACCTGAAGTATAAGCCACCTTGTATCGTCATCTTGTTGGTAGTATCTTATACTTGACTCATTTTTTTCCCAATATTTACTTCTTCGTTGGACATGTTTCTCACTATCGGAAAACACCCCATGAAAGTCACTTGAAAGAAACAAAAAGAATACTTCAATATACTCCGGCTACAATTCAGTTTGGGATTCATTATAGTACATGGGGAACTCCTTTGTTGGTTCGTTTCACTGATTCAGATTGGGTCAGTGATCTTGATGATCGAAATTCTACTACAGGTTATTTTTTTAGTGTGGGATCTAGACTTGTCACTTGGGCTTGTAAGAAACAAAAAGATATTACTCTTTCTTCAGTAGAAGAAGAATATTGAGTAGTAGTTAATTCCATTCATGAATCTTTATGGCTTCGACATATCCTTTTAGAGTTTTGAATTGAGCAACAACAACCAACTCCACTTTGGTGTGACAATCAAATTTCCATCAAGCTCGCCAAATATCCAGTTCAACATCAACACAAAAAACACTTTGAGCTACATATGGACTTCATTAGAAAGATTGTTCATGATCGCATTCTTTAAGTGCTATTTTTTCCTACAGATGATCAAGTTGCATACATCTTCACCAAGTCTCTTACAGAAGTGGAGTTTTCTAAAATTTGATCTATGTTAGGAGTTTGGGAACTTGGAATTAAGGGAGGATAGGATCTAATGCCTCCTTCCTTATCCAAATAGTATCACTTTTGTAAATCCTTCAATACTATCCCAATTTCTTCTTAAGGGGGGTTGTTAGTATATTTAGACACTTTGGAGTTAGTTAAGATCAATTTTTTATAATACATTACTTAGAAAAAGTGTGTTTCTTTAGTATGCATTTGTAAATATCTAATCTGACAGTCACTATATGTTCTAGACATAGAGTGATATAACAGTTCATATTCTCTTATATCATAACTACCTTTGATCCATGTCTTAACACCCGATTGGTCCAAGATATCTATTTAAAGAGAATGGGGGTTCATTGGCTAGTTAATCGATTATGAGAATCTCATTTGTAACTTTATTTCTTTTGCATAAGAAAATTCCTCAAGTAGCTATTTGGCTTGGGTCATGGAGTGTTTCCCTTACAAGGGTTTAAACCACATGAAAACATCGGTGTTTTGATCTATGATCTATTTGTGTAAGTGTCTTGTCTAGGTTTTCGGTATTTTGGGAGTACCATGTGTACCCGAACAATTTTCAAAAATGTAGGAGAAAACAATAAGATGAAATGTTGTAATCTCTAGAAATATGGATATGGAGTGGATGGAGAAAGAATCCAAACCTCAGAAGAATTAGAGAGATTATTACATCGATCATTTTTTTCCTTGTTTGTATGTTTTGAAAAGTCTCTTTTGTATTAGGAACATTTTATAGGGTTTATAATAGCTAGTACTTTTGGTGTTTGGAGGAAATATCAATCGATTTAGTTGGAAACATTACAGTTTTTAGACATATTTTTGAGAATATGGATTATGACCATAACCTCTACGTTTTTGTTATTAATATTAGCATTAAGGTTACAAGTCATTTTAATGAAAAATATATATATTATAATGCAAATCAACTCAATTCTTTTCAACCCCATTCTACTAGGAAATTCAAGAGTAAGGTTACCAAACATATGCCAACAAGTTTTAGCCATTAGGAAATGTTTTGCAAGAATAAAACCATATTTAAAATAGCTACAATTAATTGAAATTTACATAAGTAAATTTGACCTATTATATTCTATTGCTTAGCAATTTCAACCTTCACTTATGTCAAATCAACATGAAAAACTAGTGATCGAAATTAGTAGATAATGAATGGTAAAATAAATGATACAATTAAAACAATTTTTTATAGATGGAAACTTAATATATATGTATATATATAAGTACATGTACACAACATAACCTCATTCCAAGTCTAGTAAAATCATTGAGATCTACAAAATCCTATCTAGTGAAGACACTATTGGCAGGGGTATTGGGTAAGTGAGTTGCGCAGCACTATGAAGGATATGCAAGCTCACACGCCACCGCGAAGGTCCACAATATCGCGATAGGAGGAAGAATAACCATTTTTGGAATTCTTTATGCAATTTTGTACCGATTGACCACATTTTGTGGATATAGGTCACTAGGTTGTTAGAAGTTAGTTAGAAGTGGAACTTGGATGTAAAGGCACAAGCCTATATATAGAGTTAGAATCACAATTGTAAAAAAAGAGATCATGGGAAAAACAGATCATGTGATCAATCCTTTTTGTGACCTAAGGTGTGCCTTTGTCGCTTCATTTTGTTTTTCAGCAGTTTTGGCTCTATCTATGTTGGCCAGTTAGTGAATCTGGGTGGTGATCAATCTCCTGCCGTGGAGAATTATTGTATAACTTGGATCTATTGCGTAGAAGTAATATGAAATGACATATTTTTCTATGAAATGATCTTATTTCTTATGTCTTTTCTGTCTGCTTGATCTGTAATGACTATGATGGATGTTTTATGAATGAATGTGACTTCTACAATGAATGGAGTAATGCAATATGTTAGTGATTTATTAGCTATGGAAATAGATATATAATGTATGATGTGATTCAAATAAAATATCTCTACAATATATGTTGCTTATGAAGTTCAATCATTGAGAACATACCCTCCCTTCCCACTATCGGAAACTTGGTTCCGACAACTCTTCCTTGACATCTAGGGTGAGACTTAATCCACTTTGTGGGTGTTTCTTGGCAGGGTCAAACCCGTCTGGGCTGGTGCTTAGGGAGATCGTTTTGGTTGGGCGTTGACAGAGTGGGAACCCTTGTCAATGAAGATTTGTTGGTGGATCGTGCCAACAAATGGTTCCATTGTCAGGACCTCGTTGCATCTGAAGGGAATATATGTTGTGGCATTTGACAAAAACCGATATTGAAGAGTGGTTTGATCTAAAGCTGTGAGAGTATGATGAAACAGAGAACTAGAATCCAAAGTTGTCAACACCCATGTGGCTGAATATATATATCTACGATGGTCCCTACGAGTGGTTCTTTTGTGAATTTCCAGTCATACTATACGAATGGCTAGCACAGTTCACTTATAAGAAGAATAACCATCAAGGAGGAGAGCCAACATCCTGGACCTCTGGACTCATCCCGAAACTACAACAAACCAATAACATAGCATCATGAGCTATCGAAGTATGGTTGGATAGTATTTTGGAAGGATACATCATTAAGTTTGCAGTCGATACCAATAAGGCATACAACGAAGCAGAAAGAGAGTTCTTCAACGGGCCACGAGGCAGGTTCTTACTATCTCTACAATTATCTATTAAGATGCTCATCTGCGAGAAGGGTATTCTAAAGATGCACCTCAAGTAGTGGAAATCTGGTGTGTGAAGGCCATGGACACTAAGACTAAAGGGGAAGGGAAATGGCAAGTTAAGGGGTAGATGGGTATGAGTTCTGATGAGATGATGAGGGTCACTAAGGAAACAAGTCGTTGTGTGGGGGGAGGAGAAAGGTTTTGATAAGAGAAAGGGTAGAGGAAAAGGGAATGTCCTGCTATGATCGAGACACAACACTGCAAAGAACAACCACACGGGATGAACCAAACCTACAACAATGATGAGGATGATTGCGCCCAGGATAGCAGGAAGCTTGAACCCCATAAGTAACATGTCCACACCTCCATGCACTACTCCACCAATAGGTAGAAAATCACATTCTACATCACCTTATCTGATGTGCCAACAACAGTCTAGAAGTAGAACACCATTTGTGGGAAGATGGCCCAGAATGGCAGGCAAGAAGATGAAGTTACTTATATTCCATGTAAACGGGACTAATGACTTGACGCAATACTGGTTCTTATGTGAAGCATTTTGGACTACTAGACAAAGTTTGGATGATGATATCAAGAGAAGCTAATTGGTGACCACCCTCAAGGGTAGTGCACTTGACTGGTACATGAGGTTCATGCAGGTTCCTCAGGGAACCCTAGCAAAAATACTGAATGCAATTCAGGAAGGAATATTCAAGGAATTTAAGAAATCCAAATCCAAGGCCTAATACATTACAGAACTCAAGGAGATTAAGTTGTTTCTAAATGAAACTATTTGGGATTTTGATCAATAGTTTAAGATGTTGATGGCGTGAGTCAGCTTTAAAATGAGCGATGTTCAACATAAGGAGTGGTTTATTGCTGCACTGGTTCCACACATCAGACAGTCGTTAATGCAACAAAATATCGCAATGCAGAATGAGGCCCTAGAGATGGCTATGAAGTTAGAAGCTTCACCCATTGGGGAGAATGCAGTTGGAATGAACCGATTTATGAACAACTAGAAAATTTGACACTCTAGTTGCAAGATATTAAGAAGGAGAAAGAAGAGCATGATGATATCTGGTGCATGCGATGTCACACATGTGGCCACACCAAAGACACCTGTCTGAATTTCCAAAATTATTTGTTATCAGGAGCATCGAACCCTTTGAGTTGCACTGGTGTGCCATGCTATCGTGTATGTCAAGTATATGGACATCGACACAAAATATGTAGCTACATGCAGAAGATGGTTACGAAGGTAAATAGTTTGTATTTCTCCTTTTGTCACTCAGTAGGGCACGAGGATAAAGACTGTCGAGCTTATGAACTACTTCAAGAGAGAAAATATGATTCATATTTTGTGAAGGGTGAGGATCCTCGCATGGTCCAGCCATCACAACCACATATGGTATAGCCACCAGTACAATATGAACCACCTTCATAAGTGCAATTTATTTCATTGCAAGTGCAGTTTGTAGCACAACTGCAATTTGCACCGCGACCATAGTATAATGAGGTTTCGATTACTCAGCCTCAACAATAGTATGTTCAAGCAGCACACTACGTTCAATAGTAATCAAATCCACCACAATAGCTATCCCAACCACATTATCATCAAACTGGAGGATTTGGAGGAGGATTCTGGGGAAGATTTAGGGGACGAGGAGGATGATGAGGTTAGGAGTCCATCTAGTGTTATACTTGTGGGGTATTTGGCCACTATTAGAGGGAGTATCCCCATGCACAATTTACATATTATGTAGCAAGTGATCATAATGCCAAAATTTTCCCTCTCTTGATTGCAAAATGGCAGGCCGAGCAGATCCCTCAGTTGCAAAACCAGTTCCAAAACCAAAACCAAGTGCAGACCCAACAACCATTGCATAATCAACCTCAGATTCCACCGTAGACTCAAATCCAGCTAATGAACCCACCATCGATTCAAAATCCACCTTTGAATCCAGCTCCAAACCTGAATCAAGGATCCACAGTTGCAATAATTCTAGCAAAGCCCAGAGCCCAAGCTGTCGATGTTGCTTTTGTCACTCATGTAGGTGCGACAACTAGAGAAGATGAACCCTGGCCACAAGTTTGGCTCATAGCAAATAAAAATATAGCCTTTGATATTATGACAGAGAAGGAGACATTCTTTTAGGCCAGGCATCCAATTGGGAGGAATCTGGGTGAGTTACATGTGGTTGAAATGCCATCTTATTTTGACCCTCCTATAGCGGCAAGACCATCGCAACAGCATGATACCTTGCAGCAATTTTTTGAGAGATGTATGTTGTTATCTAGATACACTGAGGCTCTTAGTGAGATTGAAAATTTGTTGAGCCATAAGGATCAGCCATTAAAGGATTCTGCAGTAACTTCCCTCTAGAAGAGAAATATAGGTAAAGAGATGAGAATTATGAACATCCAGATAGGGGACTACAAAGTCGATTATGTTATTATTGATCTAGGGTCAGCTGTGAATATTTTGACCAAGCAAACTTGGTCGTTGATGGGAAATCCAACCTTGGGGTGGTCCCCTCTGCAGCTGTGACTAGCAAATCAGGCCAAGGTTAAGCCTATTGGCCATGTCTTGAACCTGGTTGTTGATGTCGAAGGTATGAAGTCATATGCGTATTTTGACATTATTGAAGTAGTTGATGGTGGAGGCTCTTATCCTGCGCTGCTAGGGATTGGATGGTCCAATGATAGCATGACAGTTATCAATTTCAAGAAGCAAGTTATGACATTCGAAAACCAAGATATCAAATTCATTGCTCCCATGGACCCTCAGGAGGCACGATGATATATTCAACCTGTCAAGGATGATATTGGTAGAGGATGGGATCATGCCTACAACATCTATGAGGACTATACCCACCCTACTATCTATGGTGAACTTGGATGGCGTAGCACTAGCTCTGCGTCTTTCGAGTCTAATGATGCTTTAGAAAATTGGCAAAATTGGCTTCATGAGGTATCTTTTAGAAAATGTGTTCTGATTACACAATCTCTATGTCATGTTGCGACTGAGTTCATTGATCTACCAGTTTATGAAGGGCTACCAGATTTGACTGAATTCCTCCAATAATTTGAAGAAAAAGTATTTGAATTATAGACGCTATTGGCAGTGGAGGAAGCATTGAAGGCTACCCCAACATGCTGGTGGGAGGCTCACAAACCGACAATATGATGGGAGCAGTGACCCCACCGATCATTTAATGGAATGTCAGTCTTTGTGGGCATCATGACCCAAGGATGAGTAGGTCCACGCTTTTGTCCATACTTTAGATGGATTTCCTAGATCCTGGAATTTAGTAGCAAAGCTACGTAGAACCATTAGTACAGATAAGGAGCTGTTGATTTTATTTGTATAGACTTTTAATTTCTAGGATGCTAAATTTGAGTTCCATAATGCACTCCAACTCATCCGCAATGTAGTCATGAAGGTTGTGCCACTCGCATACCCGGTAGATCCACATGTGCAGTGTCATATGCACTCTCTAATGACATGTTATAATCTCTCTGGTGAACCTGAAGATGATGATGACATGAGGAATGTCAACATTATGGAATCAAAAGGTGGTCACAATGTTGCAGCAGCAGACATACCAACCAACCCCATGATTCAGCCGCTGAAGATCCACAAAGTTAACATTGGGACATAAGAGAACCCTAAGTTTTCTAATATTGGGGACTATTGGGACGATAAGACAATGGAACAGATCACACATCTATTGCATGATTTCCAAGATCTATTTCTGAAATGGTTCTTGGAAATGAAATGAATATTAGGGGATCTAGGGGAGATGAAGATACCATTGAAACCAGATGCGAAACTTGTGCGTCAGAGGCTATATTGAATGAATGCGTGATACAAAGAATGGGTCAAAGCTAAGCTTGACCAGATGTTGGACGTCAAAATCATTGATCATGTTGAGGAATCAGAATGGATACGCCCTATGATGGTTTAGGACAAAAATACTGGAGAAGCTCACATTTGTGTCGACCTGCGAAAGATGAATGACACCTTCTTGCATGAACCATTTCCCACACCTTTTACATATGAGGTCTTTGAAGGGGTAGGTGGCAAGGAGAGGTACTCATTCACGGATGGATTTTTGGGGTATCACCAGTTTCGAATCACAAAGAAATATTGGAATAATCCCACATTCATCACTGAATAGGGTTGTTTTCAATATACAATCATGCCTTTTGAGTTGAAGAATCCGCCAACAATCTTTTCTCAGGTGGTTGTTGCTGCGTTCAAAGATTTCACTCAAAAATTCCTGCAGGTATGCATGGATGAATGGACAGTCTATGGTTTGGTTAGAGATCATTTAGAAAACCTTCAATTGATGCTAGAAAGGTGTCGACAGGATCAAATCACATTAAACTCAAAGAAGTACATTTTTTGTGTGTCATTTGGAATGTTGTTGGGACATATCATGTGTAAGCAAGGCTATTGGTTGACCCTACGAAGATTGCACTTATCCTTAGTCCACCACCATCGATGAATGTGAAGATGCTTCGGGAAACATTGGGACACACAAGTTACTATCGCAAGTTTATCAAATGATACACCACGATTACGTCCCCCATGGAGAAGATGCTAAAGAAGGATTCCGCATTTGAGTGGAATCTCGAGTGTTAGGGGATTTTCAACACACCAAAGCCCAAGATGGACTCGACGCCTATCCTTGTATTCCCTCATTGGAGCAAGGAATTCCACATCCATGTTGATGCCTCTTCTATTGCACTAGGAGTAGTACTTGTGCAGCTAAGTGAAGGTGACCTAGCCCCATCCAATCACATTTTCCAGTAGGAAGCTATCGTTTCGAGAAAAAAAAATTATACAACCACCGAGAGATAGGGCTTGGCTATGGTTTGTGTGCTTCAAAAGTTTCAACACTATCTTTTGGGTGGTCACTTCAAGATGTTCACGAACCATTTTGCTTTGCAATACCTAATCAGTAATCTTGTATTGGAGGGCAATATATGTCGATGGCTGCTACTTTTCCAGGAATTTGACTTTGAGATAATTGTGAAGCTAGTCCTATTGAATGCTATCCTTGATCACCTATCTTGCATTGAGATAGGAGAAGAGCATACTAATATTGACGATGGATTGCCTGATGCGCAACTATTCCGAGTAGAGATCATGAATGACCACTTTTCTCCAATCATTCAGTTCTTAGCAACTGGAGTTGCTCCAAAGGTCCTGTCGACTAGTCGGAAGAAGAAGTTTGTAATGAAAGCTTTATATTTCTAGCTGATTGTGGGAGAATTATACAAACTTGGACCACATGAAATCTTGCGATGGTGTATCTTACCGCATGAGAAAGGACATATTCTAGCAGAAGAATGTGCATGAATTGTAGGAGGCCACTATGGTGGTCGGGCTACTGTGCTTAAAGTGTTGTGCACTAGGTTATGGTGGCCTACCTTACATATTGATGTGATGGATTATGCACGAAGTTGGAATGTCTATCAGCACGTTGGCAAGCCATCACAAAAGGATGAGATGCTGCTGGTGTCCTTGGTAACTCTACAACATTTTGATAAATGGGCCATGGACTTTGTCGGTCCAATTACTCCACTAGGCAAGCGGACTGGTTCGCGGTACATCATTACAGCCACTGATTATCTAATTAGGTGGGTGGAGGCCATGCTAGTAATGGATTGCACTGCTGCGATAGCCACCAAATTCATATTCAATAATATTGTGACAAGGTATCGATGCCCCAGGATATCAATGAGTGACTAGGGAAATCACTTTATCAATCGAACTGTGAGAGTACTAACCAAGGAGTTGTAGGTACAACATCATAAAAGTACACCCTACCATCCACAAGAAAATGGAATTGTCGAGGCCTTAAAAAAAATATTGGAAACCGTGCTTACAAAGGTGTGCAATACTAATCGTGATGATTTGATTTGAAAATTCCAGCGGTACTATGGGCATATTGCACCACTTGTAAAAGATTGACAGGAAAAACACCATTCAAATTAGTATATGGGAAAGAAGCAGTCATGTCGATGGAATACCTTGTTCCTAGTCTCTGTATTTCTACTACGACATGCATGGATGACAATGAAGCATTAGAGGAGTGCATCACATAGTTGATCCATCTAGAAGAGGGCCAATTTGTCACAGGATTCCACCAGCGTGTTGAGAAGAATCACCAGAAGGCATGGCATGATCACCATATTAAGAACAAGTAGTTTACACATGGATATTTAGTACTGGTATATGACATTAAGTTCCTGAAGCATCCAGGTAAGTTACAGATGCACTGGTTAGGTCCATACATTGTTCATTCAATTACTTCTTGGGGTGCAGTTCAATTACAACAATTAGATGGTGCGGTGCTACCAAAATGTGTGAATGGTAGTCACTTGAAGCCTTGAAGGACAGGGCCTAAGCCATGCAATGCTTGAGGCACTGTGCAAGTAAAAATAAAAAAAACTTTTTTGCGTAGGTAGATTGCAGTGAAGTGAGCACAGAGGAAGATGTTGCCCAAGGATAGCGCTCAGTAGTGTTATGAGGGAGACCATCAGTGACAGCCACATGATAGTGGGGTGGTCAAATCAATAATAAACATAGATATTTAATACCGATAGTTGGCAGTGCTTGATGAAGTGACGTGCATTTTTACTGATCCGACCATTAGTAAGATGGGATCGTCGATGAATTTAGGGTTATTAATGCTAGATTTGGGCATGATGGATCCGATAGATTTGGAAATGATGAGGCAGATCAGGTGATGGATTATAAAAACACACGAGATATGGACACGAGGTCTTATTTAGTTGATTCGAGTGAATTGTTGAGTTCAGTGCAGGAGTAGAAGGGAGTGTGATAGGAAAGGAGCGAAATTTTAGCTGTATTGTGAGCATTGTAGAGTGTGGCATGCCACACACTCCCGACACAATTGAGTTTTCAAGTGAGAAGGAATCCCCCATCTGACCTATGTGGATTGAATAAGAATTCATGAGCATTCCAATTGGGTCCTCTTCGATCCCTAGAGTGAAGCAGAAGGCACAAAATTCCAGTACCACACCGCCGTAGAAGAGATATACATGCATGACTGCTAGGGTGCAAAGGGAAGATACCAAACCATAAAGCTTGGGTGGTATCGAGTCTTCATCACCCAGGGGTGTCTCTATCAATGATATCCCTGGATATATGGACCCAGCACAGCCAGGGGCGAAGCCGAGGAAGCTAACAAAAATCAGAGGGATCCATCGAAGTTGTCATCACCACCAGAAGGGATGACTTTCCCGAGGGAAATCATACCCGCCTTGACCAAGATGAAGCATGAATACCATGATTTGATGTTGTTAAAGGATGTCATGGATGAACCATATCAGTCAGTGCCTATGATACCTAGCGCACCTATTCTCTGAATTCCTCACCCATGGGCACATGGATTGGACAAGTTTGGGTTGTTGGGGCTCATCAACATGCCTCATTTCGGGATATTGAATGAAAATAATGCATGCATCAAGCAACTGTTATCATGATTTCATGGTGGGACACTCTGGTTCAACGAACCTATCCAGGTCAAGGTTGACCTGATTGCTGACATTACGGGGTTGCTGAAGGATGGCGAATATTTGGCACAGTATTTCAGAGGGCGGGCTAATGATATAAATCTTTCCAAGAAGTTAAAGGATAGGTTTGGGTTGCAGCATGATGGTTGGGCCTATAGCATCAATAGTATTTCTGAGTGAATAGTGCGGATTGGGGCATGTATTTTGGCCAACAAGATTGCTAGGAAGAATCATCCTATCTAATGTAATTAGGGGGTAGTTGTGTGTGTGCAAAAATGTGTTGAAGGGGTGCAAATGAACTGGTCCCTATTTCTGCTAAACTCGTTGTTAGAAGATGTTGTCGCCCTCAGGCTGGGGAATGTAGTTTTTCCTATTGTAACATCCCCGACCCTCTGACAGGCGAAGAGGATGCTACTAAATCCAGACATATGGGCAAACAACCCCATGAACATGCATATAATGCTAAAATAAAAATCTTAAACATAATACATACTAAGATGCATAATCCTTCATATACATAGCGAAAGCAAACATACATTCATTCAAGCATGCTACAGGTTCATCAATCATTAATCGGTAAATATAATTGCATAAGTAAAATTGACAAGAATACTCATCTGATAGGAACTCATCCCAAAACTAGCTATGTCGCTGCAACCTTCCACCCAACCATAGGCCAGGGTACTCATCAATCTGTCAGCAACACTGCCACCCCCGAGCTGGGCATGATTCCTCAAGGAATAAGGGTCAAAGCGGCTTACATGTAGCCAAGGTACATGAATCAGCCAAGCCCACATAGTAGGGTTATTCAGGCCATCAAGGATCTAGTAAAGTCTAAATGCTAAGCTGGTGCCCTCAAACACCAGTTTTCTCAAGCAAACCCAGCCTCTGACCCTACTCTCAATAGTCCGAAGACCAACCACTACATACCATAGTAAAACAAACAATTCGTGGCTCTATGAAGAAGATGAAGACAATAGGGTGACAACCCCAAACCAAAAGGTGAAACATAGTTCAGGTCAAACAATGCTTCAGAGTTGTTCCTGGCTCTAGTGTGGCCAAAACAACTTAGAAACAATCCCAATAACATCAACAAACAAGAAGCAACCCAAAACTAGGGTAAATCAATAGCCACAACTCATAATCAAATGATGGCAATGTTCCACAGTCCGCAATAGATAAGAAATCGAGCTTCCAGCATGGACAGGGGGAAACTTAGTCGAGCAGAACATAGGTACTGACAGGTCCTCAACCGATACCACTATAAAAAGGGAGAAAAATACAACCAAGCAAATTGTGGTAAACAGCAAGCCAATACAACTATGAACCCATAGCACACAAATCCCACTGCAATCGTTGGGAAAGATCACATAGACCGAGAATGGAAAATACCATATTTCCAATCTCTACGTGAGAGACAAAACGTAACCCGCAGAACTACGGATGCCATTATGGCCACAATTTCAATGATGGAAATAATAGGACAGTACCCTGTCTTATAAAGATGGAAAAAAATACACAAGACTCTGCGTGAATCCGAGTAAAGAATCAAGCCACAACCATTAAATTCATGGGGCAGAGGAAGAGCTAGCATGCTCGTAGACCAACAATCGATGAGGTAGAAAGGAACCCCAACAATGCAATGTGTAACCCCTTTTAACTCATCCCATGTTAGAGGATATGAATAGAATCATGATCCACATAGTGGGCAGACCATCCGTTACCTAGAAGGCACATTGTGGAGAGTGGGTGCAGGCATGAGCGTGGTTTTCCTGCCAGCCAATCACTGTCCCTCCTAACAACAGAAACTAAGGTGGTGGTTTAAGGATACAAAAAGAGAGTGGTGACACGTGGATTTTCCCCATGGGTCGAGGTTTAGCAATCCCCCCCTTACCCTTGGGAATCATGCCCTTTTCATTTAACATTGCACCATCATAGATGGCTGTAGGTTTAATTAAATTGATGTGCATATTTACATGATGCCAAAGCTATAATGTGCCAAATAGCACAATATACCATCGGCAACGATACCTATTGCTGAAACATAACACAACCGAATCAATGGTGGAGCTTTTTCCTTTAGCTCCTCATCATGATTAATTACAAAATATACATCATGTACCCTTTAATGTAAATGGGGTCAAAATCGGGTTATTACAATCCCCTCCCCCTTGGAATAACAATGTCCTCGGTGTTCCAATACATATACAATTTGCACATCAAAATTTCAAAATTTTGCAGACCTATCCCATATTCAATTATTTACTCTAAACGTTCAGGACCAAGCCCCATGGCTTCCATGAGTTTCTCCTGTTGGTTCTGAGCTCTTGGATTATCCTAAAGCCTAGCAACTTTGTGGCTTCTTCCCTCTTTATGTTCCCTCACTGGACAGTACAGGCATAAATGATGTCCTCCGCATTCCCAACATTTCACTGGCTGCTTCATCTTTACCTACTCAATTTCCTTTGAGTCTTCATGCTTGGACTGTTTCTTAATGGATCGCTTGGACGAATGTCCCCTCATTGATCCACCTTCCTTTCCTTTGTCTATTGCTCCTAGAAGGATTTTTACCTCCCTTTGTAAACCAATAGAGTCTTCCAAAATCTGGTGGTTCATTTCATTATGCCTTTTCTGTATCTTGAGCATCTCTCCAAGATTCTCTTGGGTTCTAGCAATCATTTGAAGGAAACTTCCAGCCAAGTGTAGCAATTTTTGGTCGGCTGCCATGATCAATGTGCACCATTGGATTTCACCTTTCTCACCTGTGAAATGCATCCTTGAAATTTTGTTAGACCAAGCATAATATAGGCATTGATATCAGTCATATAATTTCCCAATTGGCATGACAGTCCAAGCCTCATCAAGGATATTTTCATATTTTTCATGT
>LPNX010185787.1:36926-125746 GCA_001517045.1 Pseudotsuga menziesii | reverse complement strand
ACATTCAAGACAACCCTCATTGGGTTTATCAGACCATCAACAAATCGCCTGTACTTATATCAGCAATAAATATATATATATTAGGCACAGTCAATCCAACCCTCGTTGGGTTTATCAGACCATCATCAACAACACATGCCCTTATATAAACAAAAAACGACCATTTTCCATATCACCCAAGAGACCACACTGTAAATTACATTTGCTTATCCTGACAACACAAGCAATATAATCATATTTGTTAGCATTATTGCTCTAAAATTGTAACCATATTTCACACCATTCACTATCAAGTATTGAGACAGTAGGAGTGCGTCCACTCCCTGGAGTGTAATCAATATTGAAAAATCCTTCCATGATCTGACATCAGAAAAGTGTGCACCCTTGTCCAGTGTGTATAATGTAGGCCCTATTCATAATCAAGCAATCAGTTCTAATGGAAATAAAATCAAAACATGTTTTGCATAAGGAATTTTAACAATTTAATGTGCATATTCTTATCTAGGGTCACAAAATACTTATCCATTTGCCGAGGTAGTATTCCTTTGTTAAGGAGAAATGGGGGCTCCCTTATTTGAGTTGACAGTCCCTCGATTTGCCATCCCAATTCCTTCTTGCATTTCATATCCACACATGTCTTACCGACATAATCTATACCATCTCACTCATGTTTCTTACCAAACATGTAGTGCAGATGAGACATTTCCAAAATGTCCAATGGAGTTTCCCTCGAAACCCATTTAAAGATAAGGGAAAACCTTCCCATGAAGTTTGGCTCCTGCAGGCCATCACACATGATCTTCCTGCAGAGTGTACCCCTGGTACATTCATCAAATAGCCAAACAGTCAATCATTATTTGATAATACAATCCAAATTGATTTTCCATAACCAAGCAAATGACATTAGTAATTAAATTCAATAGGAATTGCAACTCTGTTTACTACAGAAATTGATTTGCTTGGAAATGAAATGATCCTCAATTGTGGATCTTTTGTGAGCAGCACCATCATATCCATTATGATTTTATGGTTACTAGCATAACATGGATACCAACTTAAAATGCGTCCTCCTGACACAATTCTATGCAAGCCAATAGTGATTAGTAGTTGTCAACAATTTCTCAAATCTGAAATTTACAAATTCAAATTTACAACTCATTATGCATACAAACTATTATCATAGCCATGAGACTCCTCTCATGAGGTTTGGCTCTTTCACATGGTATATTCCATCCTTTGTCATGGTCTTACCCATTTTTCCAAATCCCAAACAATCTACCTAAAACCTTAACTTCAATCAACCAAACATTTGGTAAGTCTTGATGCCTATAACTTTTTCCATTGCTACAACAATCACTAAAGCATTTTCAGAATTTATAAAATTCAAACATTTCCACCTGTTAATCACATCAATATTACCAAAACTCATTTACTTCACGCAATCCTTATCATACTTTAAATCACAGGGTACAGTCACATCATTCATGTAATTTAAATGAAATGTTTAGATACTCCTTACTTCACAAGTGTATCATTTGTACCACCTTGCTCTTTTAGAGAGCATTTCTAGTAGCCAATTGATCATGACTACCCTCTTCATGCACTTACTATCCTGCATTCATAACAGCTTTTGAAATGGTTCTTGAATTGTCATCAATTCATAATTTCAGCCATTAGTTATTCATAATATCACATGCACTTATCTCAATGCATTCATGCAATGCATCACAACATTTGCACCTATGCTTATGCAATCAGTCACTCACACCCTTCATACGCATCTTTTCAATGCATAGCTACAAGATTCATAAAATATTTTAATGCATATCCATTCAATGTTACCTTGCATTGATTTAGGAATACTATGCTTTCAACATACCATGCATGGCCTAACCATGAATACCTCATATAGGATGCATTACTATAATCAAGATCATCAGTACTTACTTTCCTTGGGCTACTAAGCTAAATCAACATATACAGGAATGACACATTTCTATATGAATGTAGTATAAAATTCAAATATCCACATGGTATGAGGTCTCTTACCCTTACCACTCCATGGAATTTGTCATAGTCAAACTCTTACCTTCATCGGTCCTACTTACATCCTTGGCATTACCAGTTTGGTTGGTCCTTTGCAGGAGATTGCAGAATTTGCTCACCAACTTTTGATTATGGACTTGTTGCCTTATCCCTTTCTCCAGAGGGTTTCTAGTCACATTTTTCAGCCTCAGCAACATATTCATCCAAGTCCATGTTGTCATTGGTTTTCCCACTGATGCCAACACCAATGCAATAACTATCATTAGTGGTTCATTATAAATGTATAATCCTCAATATCCTATGTATGCAAAGCATATCCTCATACCTTTCATGTATAAAACTTATGAAATGTAGTTATAATCAGCAAGATAGGGTTTAAGGAAACTTCCCTTTTCAAGTCCAACATCCTTGTATGGAACTCCTCTTCCACGCAACAGCTGGTTTGACTTCAAGGTCTTGCTACCTCTAGGCATGCAATTTCTAGATTTGTCCATATTGACAGTAGCACATTTCGCCTTCAAGGAATCACTAGCACTTGCTGCTCCACACTCAAATTCTGGTGACTCTCCCTTGTTCCCTGGAATTTTCTTCCTTTCCAGCCCTGTAATCCACTGATAGCCTGCTGAAATCCAATGAAAAACAGTTGGAATTTGCTTGAAAATCCCCTTGGAAATAGTTGAAAACTGCTTGAAAAATCCACTTGAAACACCACTTTTTCTTTCTGCTCATCGGGTCTCTTTCCAACTAATTTTCCGACATTACGGCAGGCAAAACGATAATTTTCCCCACGCTCATTGGTGATGCCGAGTACTATGCATCGACGGTCGAAAACTCTAAGCATCGGGTGGCTAGCTATTTATACTTCCACAATGGTGGGCAGTAAACTGTTTGTGGATTCTATGGCTAAACAACTCATCAAGGGTCGGAAACTGGTACCACTAAGCATCAAGGACTGAAACACTAATCATCGAAATGATAGTCCGAATCACAGCCGCAACGGTGGACTCATAAATGCTTAAATATTTTCGAAGTTTTGGCGATCAAATCACCTAACTCCCTCGCCACTCATAGGTGATCAAAATCACTAATAATTTTTCGATGGCTTTACACTCTTCAAGGTCGGGTCTCTTCCCTGCTAACTCCCCGGCATTTTGGCAGATGAAACCTCTAATTTCTTCTGCTGTATTGAACCTGTAGTGGTATAAACTTCCAAATTTCATCAACAGATTGTTCCATTATTCCTCTACGGCATTTTGGTGGCAAAACAACTAAACTCCTTATCTATATCGGCGAGCAAATGAACTATTGATCGAGTGCATAGTCTCTTGAGCATCCACAATGACGGAAAGTGTTCTTACTTCCATTTCTGCGAGCAAACATCTAGACTTTCAATCGGTGATGTCAACTACTGCTCATCGAGCGCACAGTCCTTTGGGAAGCCACAATGGAGGGTTTACAATCTTCCTTTTCCTTCCAATCAGTGATGTGAACCTTAATACTTCTCCGATGACCTTATACAAAAATCTTCAAAACTTTCCAACATTTTCTTTAGCGGCCGGGTGCCCTACGCATCGGACAGTTAGTCATCAAGCCTTCCACAACAGTGGCCCACAATCAAACTAAGTCTTCCATAGCTCCTGACTTTGTCGGTGGTCAGAGCCTCTAGAGAGCATGGCATCAGCGCTCAGATGCACTCCCCATTGGGTGGTTAGTCTTCTCGATCTCCGCAACGACGGACGTTCAATAAACTTTGACATATCTCATCGGTGACCGCATCCTCTGCTCATTGGCAATGTGATCAACTAATCATTGCCGATGGCCGATGGTTGCATGACTTAGAAAAAAAATTGAATTTTTTTTTTCTCTTTCACTGATTCATTTAACTCTCGGTCAGCAAAAGCTTCCTTTATATTTCATCGACTCCATTGGCTCTATCTTCCCTTATACATCGCTGCATCAACTAACAACCACCCCGGCATCAGCAAGTAGAATCTGTAACCGTTGCAAGGTTAGTGGACTAGGCTTCCACAATGGCGGTGCTTTGTTCCACTAATTCCTTCCGCTGTAGTCATCAACTTTCACCACATTGGCAACATGATCAGTTATGCGTCGATGATTCAATCAACTAATTGTTTCCGACCACCGACAGTCCTGTTACTTCATCGAATTTTCCAAAATTCCCTCATGTCGGCAGTCATAGGCTCTATGCGTCGGAAGCATAGTGGTCTAGCCATCCGCAATGGAGGGTTCTCGATCAATTAATATCCATCGATGATTTCAACACTTAAACAAAAATTTCAGAACTTTCTTCTTCTATTGGCATTCGGAACCACTGAAAATGATACATCAGTGTTTTAGTCCCCATGGTAGCCACAACGACGGCAACCCATTCAACTAACTCTTGTCGATGTTCATCGGTAGTTTCCTCATCTAACCATCAGTGATGAGAATAACTATCTTCCACTGATCATCGATGGCCGGACTTAGAATTTTTTTTGAAATTCTTCTTCTCTCTCATCCTTTCCGAACTTCATTGGTTCAACTATATTCTATTCGTTAGTGAAACAGTTCAATCAGTAGCCACAATGGTGGCTCGTCATTTTTTATCTTTTTCTGATCAGTGACCCAATCCGTTAATATGTTCTGATTGGTGGTTGAAGCATAACTTGATCGGCATTGGCAGTCAGAATGTCTTCTTGTCGAAAGGATAGTGCTCTAGGCTTCCGCAACGACGGGCGCACAAACCACTAACTTCTTCCAATGGCTGATGATTTCAGGCATTAGAAAAAATTTTAAACTTTCTTTACAGTGTCGGCAGTCGTAGGCTCTATCCATCGGAGGCATAGTGGCCTAGCCAGCTGCAACGACGGCAGTCAATCGGCTAAGCATCAATGATCCATTTGTCTAATCCTTTCGATGTGCCGATGGCCAAACACTTAGAAATTTTCTGAAATTTCTCCTCCACATCCTTCCATCGCATTGGCCATCAGATCAACTATCAATCGGGTGGCCTTCCCAATAAGTGCTTCGATGGGCCGATAGTTCTGGCACTTAGAATTTTTTTGAGTTTTCTTGTCTTCACCCATATTTTCCTGGTTTCTTCTAGACAGTAGGCAACCTGCCCCTGTTATCTGATCTGTCATGGCCCATTCAGGCCCATGCTGCAACCTTTGGCTCTGATACCACACTGTAACGTCCCTGACCCTCTGACCAGCGAAGAGGACGCTACTAACTCCAAACATATGGGCAAACAACCCCATGAACAGGCATATAATGCTGAAATAAAAATCTTAAACATAATACATACTAAGATGCATAATCCTTCATATTCATAGTGGAAGCAAACATACATTCATTCAAGCATGCCATAGGTTCATCAATCATTAATCGGTAAATATAATTGTAGAAGTAAAATGGACAAGAATAATCATCTAATAAGAACTCATCCCACAACTAGCTACATCGCTGCAATGTTCCACCCAACCATAGGCCAACATGCTCATCAATCTCTTAGCAACACTACCCCCCCCCGAGCTGGGCATGATTCCTCAAGGAATAAGGGTCAAAGCAGGCTTACACATAGCCAAGGTACACCAATCAGCCAAGCCCAGGAAGTAGGGTTTATTAGTCCAGCAAGGAGCTAGCAAAGGATAAATGCTAAGCTGGTGGCCTCAAACACTAGTTTTCTCAAGCAAACCCAGCCTCTAATCCTACTCCCAACAGTCCAAAGACCAACCACTACATACCACAGCAAAACAAATATTTTACAGCTCTATGAAGACGATGAAGACAACAGGGTGACAACCCCAAACCAAAAGGTGAAACATCGTTCAGGTCAAACAATGCGTCAGAGTTGTTCTTAGTGCTAGTGTGGCCAAAACAACTCAGCAACAATCCCAATAACCTCAGAAACCAAGAAGCAACCCAAAACTAGGGTAAATCAACAGCCACAACTCATAATGAAATGATGGCAATGTTCCACTACTCGCAATAGAAAAGAAACCGAACTTCCAGCATGGACAAGGCGAAACTCAATTGAGTAGAACACAGGTACTCATAGCAATCCTCGACCGATACCACCATCAAAAAGGGAAAAAAAATACATCCAAGCAAATCATGGAAAACAACAGCCCAATACAACTATGAACCGACAGGACACAAATCCCACTGCAATCACTGGGAAAGCTCACACAGACCGAGAATGGAAAATACCAGATCTCCAATCTCTGCATGAGAGACAAAACAAAACCCCCAGAACTATGGATGCCAATACGGTCACAATTTCAACGATGGAAATAACAGGACAGTACCCTATCTGATAAACATGAAAAAAAGACACAAGACTCTACGTGAATTTGAGTAAAGAATCAAGCTGCAGCCATTAAATTCATGGGGTAGAGGAAGAGCTAGTGTGCTTGCAGAACAAAAATAGGTGAGGCAGAAAGGAAACCCAACAATGGAATGTGGAACCCCTTTTAACTCATCCCACATGAGAGGAGATGAACATAATTGCAATCCACATAGTGGGCAGACCACCCATTACCCAGAAGGCACGCCATGGAGAGTGGGTGCAGGCGTGAGCATGGTTTTCCTGCCATCCAATCATTGTCCCTCCTAACAACACAAAATAAGGTGGTGGTTTAAGGAGAAAAAAAGAGAGTGGTGACACGTGGCTTTTCCCCATGGGTCCAAGTTTAGCAATCCCCCCCTTACCCTTAGGAATCATGCCCTTTTCATTTAACATTGCACCTTCATAGCTGGTTGTAGGTTTAATTAAATTGATGTGCATATTTACATGATGCCAAATATATAATGTGTCAGATAGCACGATATACCATCGACAACGATCCCTATTTCCGAAACATAACACAACCAAATCAATGGTGGGGCTTTTTCCTTTTTCTCTTCACCATGATTAATTACAAAATATAGATCATGTACCCTTTAATGTAAACACGGTCAAAACTGGGGTATTACACCTATATTTGGTTATTAATTCTCATTTCATTGGTCACATGGATGGATCCAGAAAACTCGCGGCCAATGTCAATCACTACAGAACGAGTATGCAAAGGTGCTCAGTATTAGAACTTATGGTGGATCACAGAACCCAGTCGACAGCAGGACTGTGCGATCCATTTTTGTGTCTATTGGGAAGTGCTACAAGCCACGGCCACCAAGGTTCCCCATTTATCCAGTGACACTGCATACAAGTATCGGTGGATTATTCAGTTTGTTATCAGGCCTCATTCCATTTACATCCATGCATGAAAAGATCCTAACAAACAATTTCTACCTATTCCCTACAAAATTGTAGATGCAGAATTGGAGGCCTTCATTCAAGATTGGCTAGCTGACTGGTGCGAACCAGTGAGTGTGGAGGAAATATCTACAGGGCCACCAGTAGATGCCCTTGATGAACCTGTCTAAGAAGGGAAATATCTCCATGACTTCGATGGCGAGTCATTGATGGACTCTAATTCAGAATCCCGATGCATGTTGAAGGAGATGCGCACTAAAATACACATGGAATTTGATGCAGGTAGGAGCTCCCACTCGATGATGGAGAACCAACTACAACAACTCACCAAGGATATCATCGATTCATTTGATCTTGCGTTGCAAGCTATGCATGTGTCCAGTCAAGAAGGGTTTGCTGCAGTAAGCCTTAAACTTGATTTTATTTTTGCTATTGTTTCAAAAGGGACACCAGAGAAGGATGCGATGTAAGACTTCCCACTGAATAGCATTGAGCCATGGGATAGGAAAGTGCAAGTTCCCTGGATTTCAATCGACCTAGGAAGTACAAAAGTCAACTCGTTAGTACATCCATTTTCGAGCATTATTTTCAATATCGACAAGTTACTGACCCAATTTTTAGTGCAGCTGCAGTAGGGTGTCGACTAGGAATTGGTGGACCGACAAAAGGAGCTTAGTGAGGGGTATGTGCATTCATAGGCCCCTGCAAAGAATCTATGGGAGGAATCTGACGAGCTGTGGAAGATCAGAGAGAATATTGCAAAAGAAAAGGAGGAGGATATTGCCGATTTGAAGCAAACGTAGGAGGAGATGCAGTAGAAATCTGCCAACAAAATCACTGAGTTAAAGAAGGTGCAAGACCGCCTCATTGTTGAGAAAGCACAACTCTATCCTAGTTGTGGTGAGGTTGAGAAAGATATTGACGAGGCCTGTCAACACATTTATGAAAGCATGGAAGAACTCATCGATGTCGCCAAATCCAAGCACCTTGGGGAGGTGATTTCCCAACTGCAGTTAACAAACAATCTGCTGAATTCTCTGGTTTACCCCAACACGCCACCTGAAAAGATTTCTGAATGGAAAAAAATGATTGAGTAGTTAGTGGAACAACTTGAAGCTATGGAACAGGAGATGAAGATGATTACTGATGAAATGACACAGTTCTTGCAAAGTGTTGTCTAGGATGACCAACTTGAGCAGTTGGCCAAGCAAGCACATGAAGAGGAAACTCAGTTAGCGACATTGAAGACATCGCTGCACACAATTCCTCTTATGATTGAGATTACGTACTCGGAATAACTGAAGGAACTACAGCAGTGAGCCTGCTGAGCCCAAGAATTTCAACGCAAGTACAACACCCAGCTCGATGAATTCCAGGACATTAGCGGGAAGTTTGATGTCAAGGCAGTTGTCGCGCACTAGGTGGTCCAAGAAGGAAGGAAGATGGTAGATGGAAAGGCTGGGGAGGATCACCCACTAAAATAGGACCTGCTCAATTTTTAGGACATAGTAGAACGAGTTCAGCTCCAGGTCTACGAAATATCACAGTAGTTTGCAAACTTCATGACTAAGATGACGGAGTACACCCTACTGACCTGATGTGGCTCAAGGATGAGCCACAAGACTGTGTTGGGGGATTTTTGGAAGGGATATTGGGTAAGTGAGTTATGCAGCACCGTGGAGGTTGCACAATCTCACATGCCACTGCAAAGGTCCACAATAGTGCAATAAGCGGAAGAATAACTTTTTTTTGAATTCTTTCTGCAATTTTGTACCAATTGACCACATTTTGTGGATATAGGTCACTAGGTTGTTAGAAGTTATTTATAAGTGGAAGTTTGATGTAAAGGTGCAAGCCTATATATAGAGTTAGAATCAGAATTATAAAAAAGAGATCACAGGAAAAACAGGTCATGTGATTAATCCTTTTTGTGACCTAAGGTGTGCCCTTGTTGCTTCATTTTGTCTTTGAGTAGTTTTGGTTGTGTCTATGTTGGCTAGTTAGTGAATATGGCCGGTGATCATTATCCTGTTGTGGAGAAATATTGTATAACTTGGATCTGTTGTGCACAAGTAATATGACATGACGAATGTTTCTATGAAATGATCTTATTTCTGATGTATTTTCTATCTTCTTTATCTCCAATGACTATGATGGATGTTTTATGAATGAATGTCACTGCTGGAATGAATGAAGTAATGTGATTTGTTAGTGATTTACTAGCTATGCAAATAGATATGCAATGTATGATGTGATTAAGATAAACTATCTCTCGAATATCTATTGATTATGAAGTTCAATTGATGAGAACGTACCCTCGATTCCCACTTCCGGAAACTTGGTTCTGACAGCTCTCCCTTGACATCTCGAGTGAGACTTCATCTGCTCTGTGGGTGTTGCCGAGCAGGGTCAAACCTGTCTGGGCTAGTGCTTAGGGAGATCACCCTGGTTGGGCATCAATAAAGTGGGAACCCTTATCAAGGTGGATTTGTTGGTGGATCACGCCAATAGACACTGAAAAACCTTAGTTCCCCTAAGGTCCTTCACAAACTAGTATCACACTTGAGAGACTCCTTGGATCCAATAAAGTCACATCTTCTATCCTCTTCAACAATACTACCAGGTTTTTAATCACAATTTAATCATATCCAGGTTTCTAGGATTAAAGCCTAACCATTCAATATTCTCCAATTACTCTAATATACCCTGGTGTCTCTAAGACATAAAGATAATGCACAAATAACAAAAGACAAGAGTGCAGGAGATAAAAATGCTCTTGTCAGCACATCCTTCCTAGGGTTTCAACATGAATTTATGAGTATTCGTCTCTAAAAAAAGTACAAACACCAATTATATTGACAGAGACAAACGAATTTATCCTTCCACTATATATATCAGAGGTAAGGGAGGAATAAAGTACAAAAGTGATCCTAAGCACTTAGAAGAAACACACTACAAACAAGTAGGACCACATATGTGAATTTCTATGCTACAAGGGTACACATCTCAATATCCTAGGTGATTTGATACACAATAAAATATATAAGGCGATACATCTAGTAAATATGTGTCCATATTATTCTTCCATAATCCCAATAGATTCCATTTTTCTTCCTAAACCTTGTGATCCTCTAGGTCCACTCCAACTACTTGATTATTGTAAAAAACCAACAATACATAGTCAAAACCAAGCATCCATGTAAACATCAAAGAAACCCAATACTATATAGGGATAAACACCCTGATCTATAATGTCCAAAAATCCTCCTCTAGTGCAAAACATGATCTTCCAAGAAAGTAAGATGCTATCACAAGTCCTACAATGCTCCAAAAAATAAAGAACAAAAGGAAACCATTCAAGGTATATCAAATCATGAGTAACTCGCATCAACATGTGACTATCCATAATATTCCCAAAAATATTTATCCACAAATTATGTACCTGATATCACATCGTACCAAAATACAAGGGTTAAGTTTCTTGCATCCAATTTCCCAACACTAATTGTTAGCACCATTTCTGGTTAGCAATTGGAAAGGGGTAGGCCTCTGAAGAAATAAGGTATGGTATGGAAAATTTCCATGATATGACCAAAGGTATGCTTATAGGGTGCTTGAAGAATGATAAAAGGGGCTAACTATAAATATTAAATCTATATTTGCTAGAAAATTACAGGTTAATATTTCAAAATAAGATTAAAATTAAAATGTGCACCTATGGTATCATGTGGCAGGTTTTAATGGTGTAGACTTGTGGATGGAAATATCTACAGTTGACAATTAATCCTCTACCAAGAGATGCACGTGAAAAATAATTTGGGAAACTAGCAGAATGGTTTAAAGGGGAGCCTAGATATATGATCATGAAAAAGGTAAGATAAGATCTACGACTGAGAATGATTCCACTAGTGAAACTAGCATGGAGAAATGAAATTTTCCAATCAGTGGAAAATCTTACACCCCACACAGATCAACAACGGATATTTAAAGAAGAAAGTGATCTATGATGCATAAGGATTCCATTGGGGGAACATACATGAATAAAGTTGAGTTGGGAATCAACAGAAATGTGTACAACCCACACAGATCAATGGTGAGGATTGATGCTGGATGAGATCAATGACTGGAGATGATTCCGCTAATAAAATTTGCGTAGACTGATAAGATTTTAAAATCGGTGAAATGTGTTAAAGGCATCGCTCAATCAGATGATGATGTTTAAAGATGGAAATATCTATGGTAGAGAGATATTATCCTATCTAAAGATGCACGGAGGAAGTAACAAGGGAGCTCAGTGGAATATGTTAAAGGGTAACATTAATCAACGATTGAGATTGAGATTGATAAATATCTATGATTGAGTTTGAGTTGGCTGAGAGAATTTGCATGGTAGATGTACAATGGGAGTTGAGAGGAATGTGTAAAGGGTGAAATTGATGAATGGATAAGATCTGTGGGAAATAAGATCAAGGTTTGTTTGAGGATCTGTTGATGAAATATGTACCTTGTTTAACATTCTGTATGATAGTGGCAAATCAAGGAGAGGATCTATGGTGGAAAATAAAGATACGATGGATCTACGGTGATAAAAGGATCTATTGTTGAGAAGTGCAGGGAAGATAAAGAAAGGTATGACAACAAGATTAGAAATGCATTGTTAGCCAATGATCAATATCGATGGTTCATGATAAAGAGGGAATAGATCTATGGACCAAAAAGGATTCACCTCGAAAAGCTGCATGAAAGACAGTAGCTGATTCCATTGTATAAAATACTATAAATGGTAAAGACCGTTGATGAAAACTATTTGTATTTTGTGCATTGGAAGAAGAAATATCTATGAGCAAGGGAGAAGCTACTCAGAAGATTCTTGTAGAAAAAAAATCACAATCCAATTGTTGAAGAAAAATCTAAAAATCACTGCTACATAGCTTAATCAAAATTCAGAGCTAACTGGGCTAGAGAAAGAAAAAGACACATTGAATAATGAATTAAATCAAATCAAAGCTAATATTTTGAATTTTACTGAGGATAAAAAGGGTTGTAACCCATGAAAGAAATTGATATTGTAAGAGAGTTCTAAATATTAATAAAATTCCGGACCCGAGTAGGAATTTTACAGATATTCTTTTGTTATTTACTTTGCAGTCTGTACTTTCCTTTTATTTATGTTAATGTGTTTCTGGTTAAATATTTCCATGTTGTTATCTATTTCATACTTGAATAATTTTATAGTGGGTTATAATTCATACTCATATGCTATGTTCCATTGATTTCAAGTATTCACAAAACTGTTCCTCTAAAGTTAATATTGGATTCATCCTTGTTAGATTCCCATATTAATGGACTGTTCCTAAGTTCTTATTTTATCACCACACAATCAACTTTTTTACTATGAATAAGTAGCTATCCTACCTCTATTTAAATTCCTTTGCATAGCATTGTTGATGTTTGTTATCATATATGACTCCATGTCGAATGATCACCTATTTCAACCAGCGAAAATTTTAAGAACACCACCAAATTTTATATGTATAATAAATGGGTGAATCTCCCTAATATATAGGAAACATTGAAGGCTATTTTATCAATATAATAATATGTATATATAATTTTTTGGCTTATCTTTCATCCTATTATATAATCTTGTAAAATCTTGGTGAATCTTTCACTAAACTATAAAATATTGAAAAATTTTGGTGAATGTTTCACTAAATCATAAAATATTGTAAAAACTAGGAAAACATTTCATCAAATTATAAAATCTTGTAATATATCAGTGAATCTTTCACTAGGAAGACTCATCTTTTGATTTTGCATATTACTAAGGTAGGATAATAGAAGAGCATGTACCATAAATCAAATCTCTCAACTCGTAGACCCTCTAATGAACAAATGCATGAATGGGGAGATGAGGGATTTATTTATACATTTCACAAGTAGTATTGGGTTACTCACCATTGGGGGTGTTGGTGAAACACAAGTACACTAACTGGAAAGTACTGACTCCACTTTTTATCTCATCCCTCGATGTTCCAATAGACATGTGGGGACCCAAATATTGACATACCGATAAACTGATAGAATTGAACTCTTCACACTATGGAGTGATTATGGCACCTACAAACCATTATTATAGTGTGGAGTATGATCGAGACCCACAACCTTAATATAGTGTATGAATTCTCAATTAGCTTATTTTCCAAATATATCATTTTTAAGCTACCCTTTAAGAAAAAAATAACCTTCTTATATGTTTATAGATATGAATGCCACTTTTTCTTTTCTTTTGTTGACAATAAAAATATGAATTTTCATTGGATTTAGAATTTTTAGATTTAGTTAGAAACTTGCAATGGTGATTAGAAATAAGAACATACACTAAAAATAATTGAAATCACATTAATGCATCATCACACAAATCATTAGAACTACTATGTTAATGACTACGTTTTCTCAGATAAACCGAGAAGGTGTTTGTATTCATGTCCTTGAAATTTTTGAAAGCATGAAAAATATGGAAAAATTGTTTTATCACCCTCATTGGATGCAAAAGAATAGATATGGAATAACATAATGTCTACATATCAGGTCAAAAATTCCATGTACATATTATATATGATTGTGATGGAAATGAACTATCGTATTAAAACTAAATCATATATTTATCATAAATAACTAGATCCATGTATGGATGATGATAGCAACTACACATCAAAACAAATCACCAAAACACATTTTAATTCTGAATGAGTTTTACAAAAGACAAAATATCATAAAAGAAGAACCAAACCCAACAAATTTAGGTCACAAATAAAATTGACGAACTTTGCAATACAAATAGAAAAATATACCAGTCACGAACTTCTCAATAGAAATAAAATAATCTACCAGTACACTTTGGACATATTTACAAGAATATAATCAAAATAATGACCACTCCACTGTAGTCCTACCATTATAATCAGTGTGCATTCATTTATATTACAAACATCCCAGACATCAACAATAACAAACAAAAAATATGAACATATACACTCTCATTAACACCTTAGACCCAATAATAATTGCAGAGCAATATCCTAATAAAATCACCTTTTAAACATTTGGGACAAATTCAATTTGAATATATAAAAACCATGTGTCATCTCTCCATCAAGAGTAACATCCACTAAATTCCAATCAATAGATTAAACAGGACAAGGCATAAAATAAATCATATCTGTTGAGATCTATAACACATTCAGAGAACCAATAATCCTAGGATAGATTAAAACCCTAATAATAATTAATAATCCCTAAGAATCAAGAGTGTCCTAGAATTCAAGATGCCTCAAAAAACATCCATGGTTAAAAGCATGATAAAAGGTAAATTTACAATATAATAATCTATTGTAACTATGGATAAAACACATAAAAAGTTTGATAAAAAGCAAAGCATGTTAATTATTGGATGAAAATCCTAATTTGTGAGTTTGTATTCTCTAATAAATTACACGTGCGACATTCCCCTTCAAGAATTGAGATTCCGAAAGTGGAGATGTCATGCAAAGATTAAAATATCAAGAAAAATAAGGATGAAAAGTGGAATTGCATCAATGTTGGCCACTTTTCCCCACTTGCATGACCCAGGTTCTGCGTAGCCCACCGATCCAACAACTACCCGAGATATCGGCTCGATAGAGCAAGACCCATCAGCAACACTTGTGAAGCAAGCACAGTCTCACTCGAGATATTTCATAGATAGGTAACCGTCAGAACCATGTTTTCGTGATTGTTGGGGAAGCGTAATCCCTTGGATCGCAACCAAGGAGCTCAACAAAGGCAACAGGGCGGCTGAATGGAGGATTTGGTTCTATGCGAATGAGCACAACTGTATGTCATCGTGCATGACCTTAATTTCCCTTCCCCCTTCTAGTTGGCACAACTCGTACAGTGCAGCTGACTCACATCAATAGGTTCTATGACTTATGTCAGGGTTCATTACAATAATTATACAACATCATATCTATTTATACAGTTTCAATTCAGCAAGATATTTCGTTCATCCATATACAAGTTGCAAGAAAATAATAGAAACTGAAACACATTTAACATTATATGGAAAGAAGCTATTAATCAATAACATAAACATTCATCACATCAATCATTCATTCAGACACAAGAAATAACGTGGAAACCCATATGGGAAAAACCACCAAGGTGCTCTTCATCTGGAAAGAGAAAGGATATATCACCTTGTAGTCTGCGAGATGCAGATTGATCTTTGGATATGTATTTAAGTTCAGACTCATGGTTCTCATGCTCTCTATCTTATTTCTCCTAATCTACTGCTACTACCGATAGATCAACACACATCCTGGATCAACTCCCCTAGCATCTGCATAGCTTCCTCCTTCCATTATTCTAATTACCTTTCTCTTAGATATTCTCTTTGAAACTGTATCCAAATATCCTCTACCAAATCCATTCCATAATTACGACTAACAAAAATAAGCCTTCTAACTATTACATGGCCATACTGGGTCAAGTGCTTACATGCAGTCTGTTAACTGTCACAATCAGCCACCCCCCACACTACAGCTATGGTGATCATGACTCGACATGAGGCACTAAAGGCCTTACTTATAGAATGCTTTCACTCATGTGTCATTCATTGACTTAAGTTGGCTTCTACACCCATGAACGCCCTATCGCTTTCCAGTCATTTTCCCCGTGTGTGCTTCTACACCTGCCTTTCCTTTGTCGTGCACCTTTATGCTCTGCCTTCGTGGGCCCTTTTCATCTTTTGCGATATTCCTTTGCTTCTATCACGTACGTGATGCATTTTCCTTGGCTATGCATGTGAAGTTCCTTCTTATGCCCCTTTCCTAGACCAACAGGCCCCCAACACTGACCTGTGGCTCATCTCGAGTCACTAAGAAAGGGACATATGAGCAGCCCTATCTGTGCGATATCTTTTTGAAACATATAGAGATCATTATTTATTTATTTTTTATTTTTTTTAAGCTTTGACTACATATTAAATTGCGCAATTTTCTCCTTGCTCTTTTCTTTTTTTTCAAAGCAACTTTTTGACAGGTTCTTGTGTTTATCTCCTCCTATTGTCTTTAATCCGACCCCTCTTCACATTTGGAATTGCTTGAGGTAAATCAACAGAATCAATCACAGAAGGTTTAATGCTACCAGAACCTGTATCAGGACGCTTCCCTTTCACTGACCTTTTAGCTTTTTCTTCAATCCTGGCATCGTCCTTATCATCATGACCCCAACATTTCTATATGAACTCTCTGAATCTATTTGCAAATCATTATATTTATTGCAGCAGAGATAAGTACACCGACATGGATTGTTTTGTAACATGATTTTAGATGATGGGTAATGGAGGATTTGATGGTAGAGTTTTCTTGAGCTGACAAGGTAAGCATATGCTCTTCTTATTAAGACCAAGATTCCTATGAAGAGGAATGTTGTCTGTGCTCTGGGACTCTCTCATCATCTTGTCATAGTCCACCTGCAATTTCACCAAGGGTACTTAGTGTCCCATTCTGACACATCAATCCATGTGGCCTTGGTTCTTCTGCCATCCTCGTGATCTAGAGAGTTGATACGCAGTTGCTACGGGTTGTTGTGTCTTGTTCTCTTGCTGTGCTTCTTCAAGTTTCTTGATTCTGCAGCGCTGTCTTCACCACCCCGTTTGCCCTATATATGAACTTTGAAAACTTGTCCATATTGAAAACTGGACAAGTATTTCTATCCTAGGTGGTGGAGGTGAGTGATTTGCCAAACTTTGACAAATTTCACCTAAGCAGCATAGATTTCAAGCTGACTCTTTCCCGTTGGACCCCTCGCATCCTGATAATAGCTGGATATCCTACCTGAAGGGGTGGATGCCAAGACCGTCTTTCAAGCCTGCAAAAATTGTGAAAGACTGCAGAGACTGTGGACTAGACCTCACAAAGATTGTCAAAATGGTCTTGGTCTTTGGTCCCTACAGGAGTCTGCTTTGGTGCCACTGATAGGGCTGCTGCTCTACTTATCTACTAATATCCAAGGATGACTTTGTCAAATTCTTTTCAATGGGTTGAAGCCACTGGGTGACTATCACCATATTTCTGCTTGTTGTCTCTAGATACACCTGATAGACTGAAAGCTGCATCAACAGCTTTAGCCCTCAAGGCTGCTCGACAAGAGGCTCTCCAATTCATTTGCAACTGTATCTGGTGGGTGAGCATCATAACACAGTGATGTATGCTTAGTGAAAGAGAACCTCTTATAGGAAGAGCATTAGGTCTTCTTTCGCGGAGGCTTATCCAATGGCATTATGAGGACAAGATCCTCACCTTGCGTATTGTATTTCCTTCTTAGATATGTTATGATTATCGGCGTCGCCACTTTTGGGTAGTGACATTCATGAGCACATGTGGATGGGTTGGACATGCATGGTGACTGAGTTCTCCACATTTGATTCGGCTACAGTGCTGTCCTGGTCCAAGCGCCAAATCTCCGCTGAATCTTGATGCATTTAACGGTCTGTTAGCATGTGCCAACTGTCTCAGATTTTCCATCACTTTCTTCATAACCGGTTTTGGTGGCAGTTGTAATGTGTCTCATCATGCCAACACAAATTTTTCCTTAAGTTTTACTGGCCTTCCATGTACGCGCAGTGCTATGGTTGCCTCCAAATTTTTTTTTTTTATCACAATAATTTTTTTTTCATAATAATAATTTTTTTTTTCAGCCAAGTACCTTGGTCGCATTTGCGTACATTATTTTGAACTTGTTGGTTCTGGGTCTGTTTGCACAATAGCACAAACCTTGCCTTGGAATGCCTGCACCATTGCTTCTATCTTAGCAACTTATGCTCAGATTTCTTTGCTTGCATGGCCAATTGCTTCGCTTGATCAGACTGTACATGCTCCAACAAGTATTTCTCTATCGATTGTAATATCCCTTGAATCTTCTACTACATCGGTTGAATATGGTTGGTGAGATTTTCTTCCACTAACTGGAATTCCTCAACCTTGGCTTCCCTAGATTTCTCCTACTCACGAAGGATCTGGACTTCCTGTTGGAGACTTTTGATCTCTGAATGCTTAATGACCTTTTACTAGAGGGGCAGATTCCACATGTCCACCTTCGTAGCAGTGATGCGTTGATCTTCCTTGCAAATGCACTTCCTTATTTTCTCAGTTGCATCATCCTTAAGAAATGTTTCCCAAATGGTCGCAACATTGTCAGTGTGGCCTTTGCATATATTTCTTCTTCACCTTTAATTTTGTCAATAGCTTTAGACACTGCTATTCTTCTTTCTTCCAGCACCTCTAGCGGTGCATTTGGTATCTATTGGGCTTGCAAATCTTTTACTTGGCACTGAATATCTTGTGCGATCTTCGCAAGCTTGGCCAATTTAGCCAAGGAGTCTTCATCAGATTTCCCATCCTTCGATGGGAATACTGCGACGACATTCTTAATAGTATCTACCAACATGACACGACTTTTCTCCTAGGACAATATTTCTTGCATCTTCTTAGCTAGGAGGTTGGTGCACTACTGCAATTCCTGATCTTTCTCTTGCAACAAGGCCTTGCACAGCTTGGCCTTCTTTTTCTTCGTTGCTTCCTGGTGAGCAACAACATTTTTCCTCAGTTGGATTTTAGCTGTAGCTGCCTACTGGATGATATAGATCTTGTCCAAGAGCAACTTGGAGACATATATCTTAGTGGTGCTATTATCAGTATCTACGGTCATCTCTTCCTTCACATCAAGTGCTTGTGTCTGAATGATTAACTTGATTGGTGGTTCCCACTATGGTGTGAGTAGTGGAATGTTAAGATCAATGTGATATGCTTTGGTTTCCATCATGTGGGTGTGGAATTAGGCAGTGATGGTCTCTTGCTGGGCCATTATTCCACCAAGGTTATTTTGCGCAAATGTTTCCGTGATGTTGGCAAGTTCTTGCAACTCATCCTTCATTAAGGTAGTGGTGTTTGATCTTTTGTCATCCTTCTGCTTCTTCTGTGATGACTGGACTTCCATGGGATGCACATGGGTATACATATGTTCTTCATCATGTGGCTGTGCTGAAGGTTGTGGGTCCGATTTATCCATATCATCGTCATCCTCTATGTTTTCTTGTGACAGATCTACTTGGGCATCATCACATTCCTGGTATTCACCATTAACTTGATGAATGGGTGGTTCTTCTCCATTTAGGTCTTCAGGTAGTGACTCTATGAGTGGACCATTCCATTCCTTAGTCCATAGCTTGAATATTGCATCCACATCGTCATCGGTTACTATGAATCTGGCTTGATGTATTTTCCGAGGTGGAACTTTTATAGCCAAAAAATTTATACTATGCATATCAGCTTCAAATTTGATGAAAGAAGCATACCTTTCCACAGTTGCGGTGTGGATCCTGTGGGTTTGCCGAACAACCTGTCACAGTGCCTCTGCATGGAAGAAGAATACCACATTGCTATCCTGCTAGTGATTTTTGTCGAGACTGTCTTGCGCTAGCATCACATCTTCGAACAAGGCATTTAGCAAGTAAAAAAACTAGTTTAATTTTTTTACTTGTCCACATAAATCTGCAATTTCTATTTCCCCTACAGAACATTGCATCGGTACCACTTTATGAAATATTTTACAGGATAATATTTTTGCAGAAACCCAAACACTTTTGTCCTGGATGGGCCTAATTAAGTATCCCTGTCCTGTGCATTGAAGGTTGTGCTTCCACTTAATGTCATGAGTATTATTCTTAGTGAGGTAAAGCATAGGGTCTTTGCCTTCACTTGGGATCCCTGTAATTATTGCTATTAGTTCAACAGTAATTGGGTATGGCTAATCCAGCCATAAGTATCCTCTATGAAAGCAGACCAGTAACTTCTTTACATACATATTGGCCTATACACTATGGCCGAAATGAGGCATGAATATCATGTTTGATAGTCTTGAAGTGGTTAGTGCCTCAACCCACTCATGTGGTTTGATTACCTTGACTACAAATTCAACGGCCTATATTATGTCCATGCAGTCTATTATCTGCACTCCCTCTTGCTTCCGAATGGCGTAGCCCTAGAGTTTCAAAACAGCTAACGTGGGAAGGATGTCCTTCAGTAAGGGTACGTCGACAGGGATCTGTGGTGCTATCAAAGTGTTCACCGGTTTCACTGGGAGATCGCATGCACTGTGCCAAGTCTTCTTGGTCTAATGTAAGCTAGAAAGTTCGGGTCATTTCATTCTCTCTGTGGATCTGCCTATGGTAGCAGTTCTTTATCTTCATAATCATTTCCTTGGTTAGCAGCAGGCGTCTTTCCTTGCTCGCCTGGAGTGTCTAGAACTTTACATTTCTTTTGTCTCGGTTGTGGTCATGTAGATGACTTTCCTGGAATAACTGGTATTTCCTGGACTGGGTTCGGCACAGGACGCGAACCAGGGGTTGGAATTGTTTGTGGCTTACTTGTTCTTGCCATTGCATCGGTCTCTAGTGACTGCTATAGCTACGGGCCTGTGGCTAACTATGTGTCTACTTCCTCATCAAGGGGGCAGCCATAGATGACAATGGCATCTGAAGCCTCACTCTCACTGGGAATGTTAATTACCATGGGCTTGAACGAGATGGAAAATAGGTGACAAGATGTAGTTCTACAATAGCTCGGCTTCGGTCTTCTCAGTGCGTAACAGAAAACTGTCTTGATGGGGAAAGAAATATTTTATATATTGGACAATGTCTTTCAATCATCATTTGACAGAAGTTTAAGGTCTAATGACGCTCTCAAGTGGCCTTTTCCTTTGTTTTCTCCATTAATTTCTATAGTTGACCTTTTTGGTTGTACTTGTCAGACTAGTAATGGAAATTAGTGCTAAGACGATTGATGAGAGCTAACAATACGCCACCTTGCTCCTCGTACTATGTTGATTTAATGACACACAAGTGACTCAGTCGTACAAATATTTTGGCATGGATCCACTGGTTAATGCTAGCCATCCTATCATTCCTTCTTTTTTCATTGTTTGACCACTAATTGTCTTTATGCTTGCATACTTTATCTCGTCTGCGTGGGTATTTGCAATGATGTGACCACTGGGGGGTTTTATTGCTCATGCTTTCTGTTACTTTTGTCGCAATCCTATAGCAGAATAGTTTACATCTTTTGATCGTTTTTTTTTTACACATGTCGGAGTAAGGTTTCAAGAAACTATCGTTTACCAAAATCATGACATGGGTACTGTCAAATTTTTTGAATTTGTACTGTGTCCATACCCATAGTTTGTGTGATGGTATATGGCCTTATCCAAGTTTCCTTTAGCTTGTGTGGGTGCACAAAGACTCTGTTGTCATAGTGTAAGATAAGTCTTCCAACTATGGATAGCTTTACCCTGATATATTGATAATGTCGTGCCAACAGCTATTGTTGAGTTGGCTTAGTCTGCAATCACAAACGTATATTCATCCTCTCTAATTATTCCACCATTCCCTTTCCTTCTATACCATTTAGAGGGAAGAGGGTCTAGTATACATTCAGGAGATCTACGATTTGTACAACTGCTTCATCCTATGAGTGCTTTTGTATTACTCTGTTATCTTTACTTAGTTCCACTATTTTTGGCCCACTGGAGTTAGTCAGGCTATCTTCGGTGTCCTTGGGTATTTTGTCTTGCTGAGTAGTTGCACTGCGCTGGTGAGCATTAGCATCGTTGATCTTCTCAACTATCCCCCCCTTGTCTTGCTAGATTGTACTATGAATTAGAGGGTGTTTGTCAGCATTTAAGACTGTATGCATGACTTGCTGGGTTACTTGTCGCAACTGCTTAGAATTATCACAGGTCTTGGTCGCCATATCCAAAGTGTAGAAAAAACTCTCATAGGTGGGTAACTCTCTTGACTTAGTACCCAGTTGTCACACGGACCTTGTGAATCTTTCACACCTTTTCATGGATACTTCATGTAACCTATTTTTCCAATTCTCAAAAGCCTCCCTTGAATCAAATATACACGAACTCGCGCACTTGTAGCTTAGGTTCCCATCTTCTGTCAGACTAATATGATCTTTGTGCATAGCTGTAACATTGTAGATTTTATCAAGATAGTCGACCTTCCCCTCATTATAAATAGGTTCAACATATTTTTTCCCCTCAAATGGATCAATGGGCGAGACTACTCTAATTTCCTCATATTAAAAGGAGAGGATCCTTTTCTTGAAATTTATAATTGTTTGATTGTCTATAGCCCAATCTATCCCTAGTAGTGTAGGGTAAGGATTTGTATCATCTGTGATGTTGATGACCTTAAAGTCTACATATGTGTGCAATCCTTCAACATCGACAATGGCATTGCTCAATCATCCAATGGGTAGTACCTTCTCCTGATTGGCAAGATGTGGATGGATAGGAGACCAGTCCAAGTATGGCTTACCCATGCTTTCCCAAGTCTGGCGGGTTAGGATATTGACATATGACCCCAGATCTAAAATGATATAGTCCATGTCATAATCACCTATTCATTCTCAATTCATGGCCAGTCTTACATTTTCGTCGTACTTGGTCAACATTCTTCTCAATGTGCGGTACTATAGGGATCTCATCTATTATTGCTTGTAGCTCTGCAATAGCATGTTTATCTTGTATTAGCATCAAACAACTTTCTAGAAGAGGTCTTAGCTTACTAACCTTGATCGTAGCATTCTTCTGTAATAGGTGTTGGAATCATTCAGGCATGTCCTTGACTTCTATTGAATTTGATGGTGCATCAGGGCTTATGAAGTCTGATTGCACATCCCATAATAGTTCTTTCTATTTCGGGCCGGTCGGTGATTCTTTTTTCTGCACCACCGGCCTCATTTGTAGCTACGGTTGTTCCTGCGAGTTATCTTGTTCTACTCTAGTCATTACACCTCCTCTTGTTATGGCAGCAATGTTCAGGTCTCATGGTTCAGCCACAATCATCTAAACATTCAGATTTTCATTCCGATTTGGTTTTGGTGGGGGGTTGGGTGCAACAACAGTTCTTGCTTGCCACTTTGTGATCAACTGAGGACATTGTTCAACATTATGGTCCTAACCTTTACAATATGAGCATGTCCTTGCAGGATCCAAATAATCTCTAGAAAAGTGACCTACTTCTCCATAGTTATAGCATGTAACTGGACCTCTCCCCCTACCAAATCCTCCTCTGCCACCTCGTCCTCTAAATTTTCCACCACCCCTTCCCTCAGGGTGTAGTTGTTGCTGTGGGTACTAGTTCTGTTGGAAGTTTTGCTTATAGGGGTTTTTCTGCACATATGGATGCTGAAGCTCATACGGCCATTGGTACTAATTAGTTGGGAAATATGTAGGTTGGTACGAGTCTTGCACCTATTCAACCTAAGGGAACCCCTCATTTTTCATTAGGTATGTATCAATTGTTTTCTCTTTCAAGAGCTGGTATGCTCTACAGTCTTTTTCATCGTGTCCTACCGATCAACGAAATTTAGAAAATAAGTTTGCAGGGGTACTTACAACCTTCTACAAATACACACATCCTTTGTCATGGTGACCTCTTGACTGGAATATACAACACCAGGGTAGCCCTTTCCCATTTAATGGGTTAGGTGCACCAGATGCGACATAATTCATGAAGGTCAAACAATTATCCTTGGTGTGTCTGTCCATTTTACATTTTGGGCACCAAAAGTCCTCTTGTCCTTCTTTTACATTCTTGATTTCCTAAAGTTGTAGTGTGAGGTTGGCTAGCTGCAGTTGAATCTATACCATTTTGGCGTCATCGTCAGCAATAGGTGAGGCCTCTAGTTTCATCACCAACTCCAATGCTTCTGTCTGCAACTCAATCTTCTTATGCATCAACATCCCTCAGATGTGTGGTAGTAGAGAAGAAATAAACCACTCCTTATGCTATACATCAAACATTTGGAAGGTTACTTTAGCCATCAGCATGTTGAATCTTTGATCAAAATCCCACACAGTTTCTACTAGATCTTGTTTAATCTCCTTAATCTCAGTAATACATTGTAACTCTGATTTTGGTTTTCTGAAGTCTGAGATCATTGTAGTTTGGATTTCCTCGAGGGTCCTCTATGGTGTTTTGACTGGGGCGACACAAAATTTCATGAACCAATCTAGGGCGCGACCCCTTAAGGTCGTAATCATATGCACTTTCTTGATGTCAGTGCCATGGACCAAACATACCATCCACACAGCTTCACATAGGTATTAGGAACCAATGTTTTTCAAGTTCTTCCATTACATTTCCATTAAATGTAGGTAATCAGACATCTGTTGTAGCCATTGGGTTGGCATTCAGGCTCTCTGGGGCAGGGTTCAACTGAGTTGCACCTTCTGGCGCACTAGTTTTAGGACTAGTGCTATCCGAGTTAGAGGTCCTTTTAGGGGATGAGACTCTAGATCTCATCTCAGGCGATATAGATGGTGCTATATAATTGTGCTCTAACCATGAGGTCTTGTTAGAGCTATCTAGATATTTAGGTCCTTCCGAGATCGAGCTATACTCCTCCTCTTCATCGCAAGACCCTTCATCTTCACATGACCGAAGTTCGTTTCCACTTCCTTCGAACAAACTAGGATTCCATCGACCCCTTTCGGTTTTCCTTCTCTTTCCTAATCTGAATATTCTCCCACTCCTTAGGACTCCAACCTTGAGTTTCGGTTCTATTCTTCTGGGGAACATCTCCACGCACTTCTCCCCATGTTTTTATTTTCTTTTTAGCAACATATCCCCTTCCTAGACACACGGATCAACTATCCAGGTGCAAAATACCCTTCTCATAAGAAAGTAGTTTTATCCATGTACTTATGCTCAATAAGTATCTCCTTCATGGTCCTTGGAAGAAATATCGTTCAGCTTCACTAGATGAAGTTACAGTATCTATTACAAAATCAGTAATATACCCTTGCAATATACTATCAACCCAAAAATCAGTAGCTCTTGAGACAATGTTACTTACACTGGTTACCCTTTGAACAAGTTGGTTGCTCCACTCGGTAATCTCCCTTGTCTGGTAGCTGGTCCGTCTAGATGCCAATCCTACCAACCATTCATGCAGTAGAACATGGAACTCAAAAAAGATGATCTTGTGAATATCAGAGTATATATAATCATCTAACTATTTTTCTGCGCTAAACCATGTTCCTTCACTTTCTTCTTGCGCAAACACCAGTGTGTTAGTATCTAGCCAGTCTTCTATCTCCTCCTTCATTGGGTGCCACACCATCTCCCTGATTTAATCAAAAGGGTCTTGGCAATGGAACCATTTGTTGGCCACATTTCACCACTTGCGCGACCCAATTTTGCATAGCCCACCGATCCAACAACTACCCAAGATTTTGGCTTGATAGAGCAAGCCCCATCGACAACACTTGCAAAGAAAAAGTAGTCTCACTTGAGATATCTCGTAGATGGGTAACCACCAAAACCATATTTCTGGGATTGTCAAGGAAGTGTAGTCCCTTGGATTACAACCAAGGAGCTCAATGAAGGTAGCAGGGTGACTGGACGGAGGAGTGGGTTCTATGCGAATGAGAACAACTGTATGTCATCGTGTGAGACCTGAATTTTCCTTCCCCCTTGTAGTTTGCGCAAATCATGCGGCGCAGCTGACTCGCATCAATCAAATCTATGACTTAAGTCAGGTTTCATAATAGGAATTATACAGCATGATGTCTATTTATACAGTTTCAATTCAACAAGATATTTTGTTCATCCATCTACTGGTTTCAAGAAACTAATAGAAACTGAACCACATTTAACATTATACGGGAAGCAACTATTAATCAATCACATAAACATTCACCACATCAATCATTCATTTGGACACAAGAAATAACGTGGAAACCCATCTAGGAAAAACCACCAAGGTGCTCTTCATCTAGCATGAGAAAGGATATAGCACCTTGCAATCTGCGAGATGCAGCATGATCTTTGGATATGTATTTAAGTTTAGACTCAGAGTTCTCATGCTCTCTGTCTTATTTCTCCCATTCTACTACTACTACCTATAGATCTGCAAAAATCCTGGATCGACTCCCATAGAATCTGTACCGCTCTAGCAGAGCTTCCTCCTTCCACTATTCTAATTACCTTTCTCTTATATCTTCTCTCTGCAACTATATATAGCTCTCATCTATCAAATCCATTCTGTAATTACGACTAACAAAAAGCAACCTTGTAACTATTAAATGTCTCCTATTTATAACATTTTACATGACCATACTGGGTCGACTACTTATAGGCAGTCTGTTAACTATCACCATTAGTCACCCCCTAGGCTATAGCTGTGGTGATCATGACTCAACACGAGGCACTAATGTGCTCACTTACAGTGTGCTTTCACTCATGTGGCATCTACCGACTTAAGTCGGCTTCTGCACCCATGACCGCCCTGTCGCTTTTTGGCCATTTTTCCTGTGTGCGCTTCCGCACTTACCTTTCCTTTTCTGTGCACCTCTCTGCTCTGCCTCCGCAGGCCCTTTTCGTCCTTTGCAATCTTCATTTGCTTCTATTGTGCACACTACACATTTTCCTTGGCTACGTGCACGAAGTTCCTTCTTTTGCCCCTTTCCTGGGACAACAATCAACAAAATCCTTCACCCTACAAGTGTAATCCGATGTAGGTGAACCATGAATAATTGTAGCCTTTATTTAGAAAAAAATAGCCCATGATTTTCCCTCCATACCAGAAATCAATGGCTGAAAGAAAGTATCACATGAAATTAACTAAAAATGCAGGAAAATGCAACCATATGCCTAAATTACAAGGAAAATGGAGGTCGAAATAACCCTGGGGATCCTTCATTACTAAAAATTGAGGGTGAAAGATAGATTCAAGGGATAATTTTCTAGGGTGAAAATAGAGCTTTTCGTTTTCCTCGTTAATATACATGATGCTATTCATTTTGGATTTATTTTTTTTCTAATAAATATTGGTAGAATATATTTTAACTAAAAAAACCTTTTCCATCTAAGAAAATATCCCACTAATTTTTTTGTAACACCCTTAATATAGCCCATGGGCTCTATATAGCCCCTAAAATTATCCATGGTTTCAACCACATACATTATTAAATTTTATTTCTTTTGCAAATATCTCTGGCCTATCAGTTAAACTATTGAAAGGTCCCTCTCTCGAAAGAAAGAAGCCAACTTTCTTCCTAAAGATTGGTTTTGTGGTTACCTTGGGATTATCCTTTCACAACCAAGGGTAAATTATGAGTGCTAACACTCATCTTCCTATGTAGCTACAAGCCTACTTAAGAAACTAATTTGACTGTTGTGTGAACCCAATGAGTTATTGAAAAAATAACTAGGGTAAAAGCATCCTAGATAAGCACACCATACATCCATTCTGAAAAAAGTATAATATCCACCATAACTAATCCATCAATGTTTCCATGAAACATCTCTAAAAGACTATGAGACAAGACTCTCTCCTAACTAGGTGGAAATACCTTTTAAATAACCGCAAAATATAACAAAAATTTGAATTGATTATAAGTTATAATCACTATGTTAACCTTAGATCTATTAAGTGGAAGGATATTAAAAACCTCATTATCAATTGATACATGTACTTAAAGAGTCTGAAGTTGTATTAATCATATGAAATTTTATACCTTAATTTTTAATCTTGGTTAATTATGAATTGATGTAAAGTTAATCTAAATCTATGATATCATATTACTCAACTAACATAAATCCATTTGCATCCCATACCTATCAAGCATATACATGTATAAAAACACGATGACCCACAAAATTGGTATTTAAAAGAAATATGGTTAAAGTGAATGGATATTAGCTTATTTTATTGTTATTTATCTTCTTTACAATGTGGTAATGAAAGCAATTTAAAAAAAATGAATCTCAATCTCTTTCATTCTAATTCATATAATGCACCTTGTTTATATCAATGTAATCACCATTTTAATTAACATGATGTTCCGACATTTTCTCAATTTGCACGTTGATACTCATAAAAGAGAGGTTTATTTTTGTCAAATCATTCATTTCTGCAATAATCTCTCATTGTCTCTTTTAAAAAGAGTTTTACCATTTTGTTTTTATTTCCATCCAATCACATGCTTTTTTCTTTAAGAATGTAAGGGTTCAATGTAAGAAGGATGTACATGGACAAAGCCAAAGAACATGGCAATTAATTAATCCCTTTTGGTAAGAAAACGGTATTTATCATGTGACTATTTCTTTTCTTTTTTTAAAGTATTAATATTTATATTTAATTTAATAAATGATGTAATCAACAAAAACAAGATACCCAATCATCTCAATCAAACAAGAAACAATCAGGTAGAGTTCTAGTAGAAGTTGGTGAAAGTAATTATATCCACATAGTCATTATGGGTTAACCAATCAATAAGTATTATTACATATCACATCAACATAGGAATATTCGATGTTCATGGAATTTGTTAATACATTGAAACCTATATGTTAGAATCATTTATTTATTACCATTGAATGGGATGGGAATAAACATTAAAAAGACTTACCTTGTAATTTTTATTTTATATTTATTATTTCAAAATATATCGAATAAGTAGCATTTATTAATACATATTCACATAATAATAATAAGTTGTGGAAATTGAACCTTGTGATAGATTAATTTTACTCACAACAATTAACAATTGATCATGCAAAATCACTCACAAAAGAGACTGAAATTGGAGCTGAACACTAAACTGTATTAACTCAGTGTACAATAGCCAATCCTGTAACATAATAGGTTTCTAAATAAATAAAATACATCATGGATTCGAATGCATGAGGATCAATTCGAATCTAGCATAAAGCAGGCTTACTAAAAATAAGCAAATCCCCCATAGGTGCAAAAAGCTGATCCCAAATCAGTCATGGAGCTCACGAATTAGCAAAAAGGATTAGGAAAGCTAAAGAGTGATGGAATGACAACTAATACATGCTTTTACAAGGAGAAAAGAGTGGAGGATGAAGAGGACAAAAAACTAGTTCACCTCACCTAGTCAAACTTTCCCTATTGCCTTAAAACACTGAAAAAGCAGGCAATAAAGTAGAAAAAGTAGAAGGGCGCCTAGGAGGCTAGGAATAAAGCATAATTGATTCCTTGAGGTTTCCCAAGTGCTACATGAGTCAAATAAGGCAAGTTTGACCACTATGGATAGGTAAATGACAACTTGCATAAGGTGGGACACATGAACTAGGCAAATAAGACAAAAATAGTTAAATTAATGTCTAAGGTGGTAAACTATGGGTTGATTATTCTAACACCCCCCTTTAATCCTGGCTTATGAATAATATATCAAAAAATTATAGGGCCTAGCAACAAGGCTTAGTCACCCTTTACATACTGCATGTCCATTCAACCAAGGAAAGAGGCAAAACCAACTTGGGAAAATCCTCCCTTAAACATGGACTGTAAAACAAAATTTGGAAATCTTGTCTTCACTCATGCTTCATAGCATGATTAGCAATCCCCAGCAATTATTTGAGATTGCTGAAGGTCTTCTCACAAAATGCTTTGGTGAAGATATCAGCTACTTGTTCTGAATATGAACAGAAGAGTAGGTGAATGGTGCCATCATGCACAAGCTCTCTGATGTAGTGCATATGGATCTCAATGTGTTTGGTTCTCTGCTTCTGAACTGGATATTTGCAGATTCGAATGGTACTCTGGTTATCATAGTATATGGTAGTTGAGTACTCTGATTCGAAACCACACTCTCCAAGTAAACCCTGCAACCATAAACATTGAGTTGTTGCATTAACAATTCCTCTGTACTCTGCTTCTGTAGATGAGAGTGCAATGGCACTCTATTTCTTGCTTGACCAGCTGATTGGCCCTTCTGCAAGCATGAACACATATCATGATGTGGACTTTCTGTCTGTGCTATCACCTGCCCAATCACTGTCAGTAAATCCAATCAAATCAAGATCATATTTTGCTTTGTAGAAGATCCCATGTGTCCTTGTTCCCTGAACAAAGTTAAGGATCATTTTGGCTGCTTTCCAATGGATCTCATGAGGCTGATCCATGTATCTAGAAGCCACACTTACTGCATAAGAAATATTAGGTCTAGAATGTGTTAAATACAACAAACATCCAATCAATTTCCTATACAGTGTATTGTTTACCATATGTGAAGAATCAACTTCTTCCAGCTTCACTCCTGAAAGGAAAGAAGTTTTGCTTGCTTTGCAATCCTTCATTCTGAATTTGTTCAGCAAGTCCAAGGCATATTTGTACTGGTGCACCTTGATTCCAGCTTTGTTTTGAGCAATCTCAAGCCCCAAAAATTGACTTAAGACCCCCAAATCTGTCATGGAGAAGGCTTGGTTCATAGCACCCTTTAAGGAAGCAATCTCAGCCTTTGATCTTCCTGTAATGAGGAGGTCATCAACATATAACACAATGATCATTAATGAACCATTAACTAACTTCAAATAGACATTTGGATATGATTTGCACCGAACAAAATTCAGTGATAGCAAGAAGCTATCGATCTTGGCATACCAAGCCCTAGGGGCTTGCTTTAGCCCATACAATGACTTTCTCAACCTGCACACAAGAGAAGGGTTAGTAGAAAAACCTTGAGGCTGCTGCATATATATCTCTTCAGTGAGGTCTCCATTCAGGAAGGCACATTTTACATCCATGTGATGTACCTCCCATTGCCTTGAGGCTGCAATGGCTAAGGCTAGCCTGATGGAATCCATCTTTGCCACTGGGGAAAAGGTCTCATTGTAATCTATTCCATGAACCTGTTAGTGTCCCTTGGCTACCAATCTGGCCTCGTAATTTAGTGGTGAACCATCAGCAGCAAATTTGGTCTTATAGACCCACTTACACTGGACTAACTTTCTCCCTGGGGGAAGATCCACTAGCTCCCATGTGTTTCTCTTGTGGAGTGAGCTGAACTCCTCCTTCATGGATGTTTGCCATATTGGATCTCCTTCTTCTTCTTCATATGTTTGAGGATTAGACTCCACCATCAAATAGCATTTTTCATCAAACATAGGACCCTTCATGCACAGACCACTCTCAAATTGAGATCTAGTCCTCCTTGGGTCATTGGGATCCCCAGCTAGCTCTCCTGCTGCATGTAGTGTCTTGGCTGCCCATTTTGGCCTTCTAGGGATGTTAGGGTTTGCAATAAACTCATCTCCATCAGACAAATCAGAATCAGCATGTTCAACAAACTCTTTACTTACTTCCTGAGGTTCAGGTGGAGAAGAGGCTTCTCCAACTTCCACTACTGCAAGGGGTTCTTCTTCAAACTGAACACACCTTTCGATGAAGGATTTGTTTGTGATAAAATTTATCAGTTTCTACCCTTTTGAATCTTCAGAGTATCCAACAAAAAGACACTCTTGGATTTGGGGCTGCAAATCCTTCCTCTTCTCTGTTGGAATTCTAGCCCAAGCCTTTGAGCAAAAAATCCTGAAATGGGTCACATTTGGCTTGTGCCCACTCCATGCTTCGAATGGAGTCATACAATCAAGCTGTTTATGAGGAACCCTATTCTGAATATAGGCTGCACATTTGATAGCTTCGGCCCAGTACTTTGGTGGCAAAGTTTTGGCCTCCATCATGCATGTTTCCATCTCCTTCAGTGATCTGTTCTTCCTCTCAGCAACACCATTTTGCTGTGGTGTGTAAGGGATAGAATGATGCATCTGAATACCTGCATCTGCACAATAATTAATAAACTCAGAATTGACATACTCACCACCATTGTCAGATCTGAGGACCTTGATTTTCCTTCCAGACTGGTTCTCAACCAAAGCCTTAAAGACTTTGAACAGGCCAAAAAATTCAGACTTGTGTTTCAGGAAGTAAACCCAGCAATACCTGGAAAAGTAATCAATGAAAGTCAATGCATATTTGGCCTAACTCATGGACATATGAGGAAATGGGCCAGCAACATCACTGTGGATCAGCTCGAGGGGTGCAGAGGTTCTCTCATGACTAGCTCTCTCAAATTTATGCTCTGGGTGTTTTCCTAGGATACAACCTTGGCAGACGCCTTTGGAAAATTTTATCTTGGGCAACCCTATGACCATATCTTTTTCACTAAGATCATAAAGATACTTGTAATTTAGGTGGCCAAATATTTCATGCCAAAGCTTGCTGGCTTCATTAGCATGAATCAGAAGAGCAGAGGGGTTTGAGTAGGGTAGGAAGTGTGAGAACATGTATACCTTTTGAGCATGATTTGCAACTCCTTTTGCAATGACTCTACCACTTGAGATCTCTGTGATCTCAACTTCATCAGGGGAGAATATGACCTTCTTAGGAGACCCTGTGTGGGTCATCTGGTACACTGACAAGAGGTTGGAGGCAAGACCAGGCACATACAACACATTGCTGAATTGACCATGATCAAGATCAATCCTCCCTTTGCCCAAACTTTTAGTGAGAGAATCATATCCTAGTACTATAGGTGGTCCTTTCTACATGTCAAGTGAGAAGAAGGCCTCCTTGGTCGAAACCATGTGTCTTGAAGCTCCAGAATCAATGATAAAACTGGGTGAGCTTGATGTGCCAGCAACCAATGCATGAACTCTCTCTCTGTCATCTGAACTTGATCCTCCTTCTCTCTTCTTTGAGTTGTCTGGAAGGGAGATGCCATTCTTCTCCAGGAGTTAGGTCAGCATGTCTATTTGCTTCTTCATACAAGAGCTTTCAGTGTGATTTCCCTTATTGCAGTATGCGCACTTGCTCATTTCACCTTTGTTTTTCTTCTTCTGGTAGTTCTTCTTGGAACCTTGTGGCTCCTCTGGAGACTATTTCTTATCTCTCTTTTACTTAGGTGGCTTTTTAGCTTTCTTTTTTATTTTTGAATCCACCTTCAAATCTCCAGCAATCAGAGCTTGATCTTTGGATTGTTTAATGGTGCCCATTATCACCAGCTTATCCTGTTCTTGTGTAAGAGATTCCATGAAATCTGCAAGGCTAGGCATCTTCCAAGTTCGAGCTGTCAGTTTTGTGGCATAGAAGGTTGAAACAAACACTGAATAGTTAGGGCCTAGCTTTGAGAGAATGGCCAGGATGAGCTGATCATCCTTCTTTTCGATCCGACACTGTTTCAGCTGCAAAACAAGTTCTTTGAACTTGGAGAAATATAGCTGCAGGGATTCAAAGCTATTTGGACTCAGAGAAATCAGCTCATTTTCGATTTGATGTCCCCTCATCTCATTTGTCTTTCCAAAAAGATCAGAAAGCTTCTCCCATACTTCATTCGGTGATGTCAATCCATCAAGATGGAAAAGGAGGTCTCTGGAAATACTCAGACACAGGAGACCATAGGCCTCATCCCTCCTGTTGTGCCATTTTATCTTCTCTGCAGCTGCATTGGGCTCTGCTTATATTTCCATAGTCACCCTGTAGAGGCATTTCGCTCTCAACAGTATCTCCATCTCTGCTTTCCATTCAAAGAAATTGAAGGGAGTCAAGATAGTTTTCTGTGATTGATCCATAGCTTAGAAAATCTGTCCCGGCTGTTAGTAGAAGGCTCCCAGTCACTAATGTCGAACCTGCAAAACAATTTTGAAGGAGAGAAATTGATCTACAATGGCTCTAATACCATGTGTAAATTGAACCCATTGATAGATTAATTTTACTCACAACAATTAACAATTGATCATGCAAAATCACTCACAAAAGAGACTGAAATTGGAGCTGAACACTAAAATGTATTAAATCAGTGTACAATAGCCAACCCTGTAACATAATAGGTTTCTAAATAAATAAAATACATCAGGAATTCGAATGCATGAGGAGCAATTCGAATCTAGCATAAAGCAGGCTTACTAAAAATAAGCAAATCCCCCATAGGTGCAAAAAGATGATTCCAAATCAGTCATGGAGCTCACGAATTAGCAAAAAGGATTAGGCAAGCTAAAGAGTGATAGAATTAAAACTAATACATGCTTTTACAAGGAGAAAAGAGTGGAGGATGAATAGGACAAAAAACTAGTTCACCTCACCTAGTCAAACTTTCCCTATTGCCTTAAAACACTGAAAAAGCAGGCAATAAAGCAGAAAAAGCAGAAGGGCACCTAGGAGGCTAGGAATAAAGCAGAATTGATTCCTTGAGGTTTCCCAAGCACTACATGAGTCAAATAAGGAAATTTTGACCACTATGGATAGGTAAATGACAACTTGCATAAGGTGTGACACATGAACTAGGCAAATAAGACAAAAATAGTTAAATTAATGTCTAAGGTGGTAAACTATGGGTTGATTATTCTAACATAAGTTTTGAAATTTCATAACTTCTTTTATTAAAAAAAATGTATATAATCTAATCAAACATAATAATATACTTGGAAGAGGTTAGTGGGTTCTCCCATAACTACATAACTTATGAAGAGGTTTTTTAATATAGTGGATTATCCCATAACTACATTACTTAATAATAGTGTATATAGAAAGTGTAGAACTTTTTTTTATAAAAATATAAAATGTAGAAAATTAATAGAATATAATCACCTTAATTTTGCTCACTTTTATCATTTGAGTTGTCATATCTACCAGCGTAGATCCAAATCCTAGGCTTTATCAAGCGCCGAGAGGGATCAAATCTCTTCGTAGGTATCCATTGATTTGATTCAAACCAAAAGAGACATATTTTTATTTAAGGTCCACATATAATATTTAATATTATTTATGGCCCACATATAGTATTTATTATTATTATTTATTTTGTTATGAACTAACATTACAACATTTCCCCATACATGGTTTTAAAACCATATGCAAGGTGCTCCTACAACCATGGGTTGTTTAGGAGGCTTTGCACATGGTTTCAAGGCCCTCCTAAACCATGTACAATAAAACGATGGGTTGTTTAGAAGGCCTTGCACATGGTTTTAAAACCATAAACCATGTGCATGGTTTTAAAACCAGAGTTTTATGCACATGGTTTATGGTTTTAAAACCATGTGCAAGGCCAACATTTTTTATTATTTTGTTAAGTAAAACATGACAACATCTCCCCGTTTTTTTCCTCACCCATATTTTTTTACGGATAATTAAATTTTTACTTTTTTATTGTTTTAATAGGTAGGAAGATTACAACATCTCCTCCATATTAGGTTTTTCTATGGCCGACATTTATTTTGGCCTATAATTAAAAAAAATATTTTTTATTAATAAAAATAACGTTACGTAATGTTACATAACGTTAGGTAACGTTACAAGATCTCCCCCATACTAGGCTGTAGAGCGCCTCTCGGAGCAAATATCATCACCTATTCGTGTGTGATATAGTTATAGCACTCCATTATATCCTAATATGGCCTTTTGAACCTCATTAAGTATATGAAAAACTTTAATTAACTATTTATAGGTGATGTAATTTATTATTTATTTTTTCACTACTAGAATGGTAGTCACTCGAGAACTATGTGAATTTTCTGAACAAAAAAATGGTTATTCGATAGTGTTAGGATATTATAAACCTACTTCATACTTAGGATAAAATATTTAATAATTTTTTATTAAATCCCTACCTACTAGCCTAGATAGTTGACAACCACTTGCACCACTTACTCAATACTTTCCATATATACCCCATGACCACCTTTATCCTAATTCTGGTTTGATCCTGTCCACTTTATTGATTGCCAAAATTAGTAACTGTGCATTCCTATAGATTATGTCTTTATTCCAGCTTTTCAGTGATAAGGTAAAGCTAATCAACTAAGGAACATCTATCTCTTGTTTCCAACCCATCCTCCATGATTTTATCTCCAGATTCTAGTAATAACATGTTTTTCCATTACTCTTGACAGCTCACTCATGCTTTAGCTAATTCATGAGGTCCTTAACAGAGTTGGAAAGTGATTTAGTCACCTATGTAGGTTTATCATATTTAGTAAGCTTGATTTATGAGCTATCATGAGTTGTCTTCCACCAACTCAATTTTTCTTTATAAGGATATATTACTATTATAATACTCATCAATCAATTCATTATTGGTCATCAATCAATTATTCATTCTTAAATTCTTCATGGGATTTAGTATCATATCTCTAGTTTCCTTGTGGATGCTTGTGAGAATTATCATGTAGCAATATCAATCTCCTATCCTTATTATTTGCATAAAGTCTCTATTTATAGATTGTACCAGAGCTGCAATTTCTACATGGTATCAAAGTGCAAGGTTCTTCAATTTCAACATAGTTGAGGAGCTATCTATTATCTCTATCAGAGCTCATCCAGTCTTCTATTCCTCTCTTAAGAAGAGCTTGTTATTAAGCTTACAAGATTTTCTCCTAGTTTTTATTTGTGCAGGTTGGAGAGAGTATCTCCTTGAGCGCATCAACATATCAGTATGGATTCATCTTCAGCTATGATACTGACTCCCTTCAACTATCACAAATGAAAAGATAAAATTGGCATTCTATTACGTAATAAGGGACTCTATAGAGTTTCTATGGCTTTAGCAAATTAACCAAAATTCTATTGTTGAGAAAGCTAAGTGGCATAATAGGTTGGAAGAAGATTATGGATTGCTTTGCCTCTCTATTTCCTCTAATATAATTTTTCATATATATGGTTTGACCACTCCAAAACAAGTATGGAGCAAACTTGAGTCTCTCTTTGTAGTCCAAGATGAGATAAGAGTGCATCGGTTGGAGAATGAGTTATTCTCATTGAGTCCCAACATTTTTTATTCTACAAGGGCTTCTTCATCAAATTCAAGTCACTTGTTCTACTGCTCAAGAAATGTGGGATTGGGAATAAGGAATATCAAGTGATTCTTTCCATTCTATCAAAATTGGGTCTTGAATACTCATTTTTTGTGTCTACTTTTCATGCTACTAGGATTTTTATTTCTAATTGGAAAATTCCTTCTTTGAGTACATTCTTTGATTCAATAAAAAAGGAGAAAGATAAATTGATCCAAATGGGTGCTCTTATATATTCCAAGGGAAATCATGATGGTATCATAGTTCAAGGAAGAAATAATACCAAATCCAAAGAGAAGCAAATTGTGAGAGAGAAGAAGCCAAACTCAGATATTGAAGATGAAAGTTTGAAGCCTACTGATGAAGGTTAAATGAAGAAAATCAAGAAGAAAGGAAGTACATCGAAGTGTTATTATTTCAGCAAGGTATCTAATACTAATAATAAATGTTTCAGTAAGAATATGGACATCATGTCTCATCTACTTCAGAAGCATAACATCCAATTTCCAAATGAGCTATAGAAGCATGTTGATTCTTAGGAACATTGTCATAGTGATTAGTTCCAAGGTCATATAAACTATGCCTTGAGTTCCATAGTCAAATAATTTCCTCACATCTATGATAAATATTCACTTTTTGATATATCAGAATCAGAAATATCAGTTTCTTTCTTTGATAATCCACCTATCTGTCTCCTAGATTAATCTCCCAATAATTGTGGGTTTTCACTAGATCCTGACTTATCTTTGAGAAGCTCTTCCCCACATAATTCAAACGATAATAATTACTATTTAGAATAATTTTTTGAGGCCTATATTCATGTCATGAAACCATCCATACCATATACCATACCTATGAATACTTGTAATACTATACAAACCCCAAGTTCACTAGTCAATTCCTCATTGGTTTCTTATGAAGTGTTACTTATATCAAATGATTTCAAGTCTTGTCTATTTTTCACTAGTTGTTTATACATGAACTTAGTAATCATTGGAATTAAATTACAAATGTTCTTATCTATTCTAAACACTTATGGTTTATATCTCATTTCCATCCATCATTCATACTTTTACACTCATCAGTTTTTCCTAGTTGCTCATACTTTTCCTACTCTATCCCTATATCCTCATGGAGAATCTAAAACTTTGGTATTTATTGTTCCATATGATAATATTTCTTATATTGAAGGCTCATTTTAACCTCATTTCAAAATTGGGAAGGTGCTACAACAAATTGAAAAGAAGATACATGAGTGAACTTGCCATTTTGCAGTTATGCAAGGAACTGCTTATGTTAGTGATTGTGTTGATTTTTCTACTATTTGGGAAGGAGTATGATATAATGAACCTACTTTAAAATTTTGGAGAAATGCACAAATTGGGAAAATTCAGGCTTAAGTATTTATGACTCTAGGGGGTTCCAAATGGCTCCAAATGGTACTGAATTTGAAATGAAATGATATGGTGAGTCTTAATACCTCCAAAGAGACTCTCTTAACACTTTAGTACTAAATTTATACCTTTGCATATTTGTTTGGTTATAATGATAGAAAGAGAAAAATTACTAGGAAATTGTTGTGAAAACACCCCTAGGGTGTAGGCCAAATTGGCCTCCCAACTCATGTACAAACATCCCAAATTGGTTAGAAGATTATAGGAACTGATATCATACATAAGGGTATGTCGTTACACATTGTTATTAGTTATTCAAATTGGTTATAAAGTACAACATTCGTATGATAACTTTCAGTGAAATTATTTAAGGGGAAATGACATTGCTAGCTCCATTTAACTCATAAAAAGTACATGAAATAGTTCATAACATGACATGGTGAATGGAGACCATATACAACATATAAATTTTTTCCTAGAAATAATTTAATATTATATAAATTCCTTAATACATATCAGATATATAACTTGATGTGGGAGCATCCTGCTCTCCATTCAAATTCCAAACTAAATGTTTGATCAAGCCTAGAAGGGGTCTTCAATTCTTAACTGGTGGTCTTCGAATCATCACATTGTAAATAAAATATGTTTTATTTGATTCTAGAGGATGTCTGAGTGAGTCATTGGATTACGTAACGAGTCATGAACAAATCCCTCAATTAGGGTAGCGAGTCATAGGTTAGGGTTGATAGTTTGAGTTAATTTAGCATGTTGTTGAGAGTATTAAGGATTTTAAATAGAGTGGTTCATGAATCCAATTTTGTATATATATGTAATACTATGAAGCATGGAGAGCATAGGAAAAATATAAGAATAGATAGAGGGCACAGTTAGAAGGCAAGGTAGCCAAAGGAGAGTAAATCTGGCTCAGTAAGGCCAAACAAAGTTGTATCAAGCCAAGGAGATCAGAATGAAGGTTTTGAGACAAGTTTGTCTGTACATTTTAATTGTGTTAATGAAGGAATCCTATTTCGGAAAAAAACTCTGTGTGTATTTATAACTCTGTTTGAATGTGTGATTTCAAGAAATAAATGTTTGTTAATTCTATGTAAATTATTGAAATTCCTGTGCCTGAATTAGGGATTCTGAGAGGGATTAAGACAGAGATCAATTGATCGATTCTCTCATCAATCAAAGGAGATGAACAATCCATTTATGATTTCATGAATGATAAATGCGTGTGCAGAGTTGTTGCATTCGGGATCTACAGAGATCGATCACTGTAAGGATCGATGAAGAATGAAGGGAGTTAAGTATGTGCAAGACTTGAATGATGAAGAACGTAGAAGGAAGAAATCCATGGCTGAAAATCAATTCCGCAAAGATGCGCCAAGTTAAACCTTGCTTAACCAATTGGCCAAAAAAATTAGATCGAATGGTGGGGAATCGATCTTGACAAAAGATTAACGGTCAAAGTTCATTTCGACAGAGAGAAGACATATTCTCCTTAGTTAGACGAATATCGGCACTGGGAGACATATCGACGGTTGAGAGAGAAGCCGAAGTAAATCAACGACGCAGAAAAGTTAAAGTGTGGGAAACACAACTTTAAAATTTAAGTGGAATGAAGTTCTAACTTTCATGATTCGAGGTAGAAAGTGAAGCATGGAAGTCGGAAGCCACAATTTGGGAAGTAGAGAAAAATCAAGTTTCAAAAGTTGACTTTCTGAGTTTCGATTTCTGAACCAGAAAGGTAGAGGTGGAAGGAGAAGAGTGGATGCGGAAGTGCGGGAAGATAAATTCCAAAATTTCACAAGTAGAGTTCTGAGTTCTGCATTAGGAAGTGTAGGTTCAGAAGTGTGGAATTTCCAAATACCAAAAACTTAAAAATTTATCTTCCGATTTCGCATTTCGAAGTGTAGAGGTGGAAGTCTAGAAGCAAAGAAGAAAAAGAGGAAAGTCATGTACGGAATGAAGTATGTGGAAACCAAATATTTAAAGGGTGGAAGAAGGTTTAAAGCAACTATTTCATTCTCTAGAAGGGTTTAAAGTCCCTCCAATTCTCAAGTTCATGTGCTTTATCTCATAATTAGAAAAAGCATGCCATCAGAGGAGGGGGTTGTCATCAGATTGGTATCAGAGCATAGTTCTGTTATGAGTACTCATGCTGATACCAGATTGCTATCAGAGAAAATGAACAAGCATTTTGCATAAGAGGTAAATCAATTTTTGAATTTTAAATTAAATTTAAATTTGAAGACTAATGATTTTGTTTGAAATGGTTAGTCAAGTGAGGGTATTCATAATTGATTACAGACAGAGGGTGTGGTTAATATTGATGATTAGCCATAGAAGAAGATAGAAGAAATCATTGGGAGGATTTGAAAGGTACAAGCATGTATCTTTGGGGTATGAAAATAGGTTGACAACATACTCTTGGGAAGTTGAAGAAAGCAAAGGTAAGCAAATTTCTGGAAATTTTTTATTGAATTTGAAGACTGATAATTATGGGTGTTATATTCAGTCTTGTGGATTGGTGAGGAGGATCCTATACTTTGTAGTAGCAAGAAATTGCAAACAAAAGATATAAACCAGAGATAAGTACATATGAAAAGATCAGGAAAAGTATCTTTGAAGGTATGAGATTATCATTTTTATTCTAGTTTTTATGATTGATGATAGATTATAGGTTACAACAGAACAACCGGGAGAGTTGTGCTCAAGAATAATTCTATTTTTTATGGAGAAGAAGATATTTTGAATATAGCAGTGGATATTTTCGCCAGTTGTACAAGTGAAACAGTCTGAAGGTATGGAATGATTGATGTTTATCTTTTGACTATGGTTATGTGAATTTATTAGCACCAAAGAATAGAGAATTTCTTGAGGAAGAGGGAGTAGTGGAAGAACCTAATAAATCCAATAGAGGTTGGACAAGAGAGGACTAGTGTATGTTTTCAAAAGAGGATTGGACTTGTAGAATCCAAGAAGAGAAAAAGATATGCTCAAAAGGTTATAGTGAGAGGACAAGAGATACCAAAAGGACAAGCTGAAGGATAGATATCTTGTTGAGGTATAGAAAACAAGTTTGGAGACTTGTTGAGGTCAAGGGTTAGTTATAGTCCACATGTCAACATGATGAAGTTCACAAAAGAGGAGAAGGAGNAAAAAAAAAAAAAAAAAAAAAAGAAAGAAAGAGAGTCAAGAAGAATGTAACATAGAATTGCTAGAGTTATCAAGAAACATTTTGTGCTTTGAGAAGCATATACAAGCTACTAAAGAAATAGACCAGAGGTATGGTTGGGTCATGAAAAGGGAGGTAAGATGGCATTCACTACATGTGAAGCTACAGCAAAAGATGTTTTCTAGATTGAAGAAAGAAGTCAGAGAAGCTGAATCTTAGATGGAGGTTTCATATTGTGAACCTGAAAAAGGTCCTTTACTTGGAGAGGATAATGAGGCAGAAAAGGAGATATGTGTAAATAGGCTTAAACCTACTTATCAACAAATTCCTATGGTATTTATCCCATGGGGCCTTCCCCTTTTTCTATAGATAAACTGGTTTCTATGGGTGTATCTTTGGCTACTTGAGCCTCCTTAGCTTCTCTGTCTTTCACCATATTTTCTCGAATGTCTAATTCCATAACTCTATAGTGTCAAACCTTATCCCTGATTTCTTTTTGGTATAGTAGGATTCGAACTTGTTCTTCCTTACCGTTATCCCTTTCCAGAACTTCAGAGAAAGTATCAACCCCATGATAGATGAAGTCATCTAGAGTTTCTTCATGACTAAACCCGGCTTTAAAGTGATTCTACTTAAGGTGAAAATCAACAATATCCTTGGGATCATATTGTCTCTTACTGGAAAAACCCAGCTTGAGAGACACTGTGTGGTCACTCAGTTCAGACGCCCAGGTGGAGGTTGGTATGCTCAAAGATCCAAGAGTTAGAGGAAACTTGGGCTAGACTTTCCTTTTGGGCCCTGCACACTTCTTATATATTCCCTCGGTGACTGTTTGAAATGAAATTTATTCAAGAACTAACTTGTCAAGAATGACCTTTGGTATCGGATGAGCAGCATTGCTACCAAATAATCTAATGTATGTGAATGACTCATGGACATACCAATCCCCCATTGTAACTATAAGGTTTTTAGTTTTAGAGGAGAATGCAGGAGCTTCCTTGTTGAAAATTAGGAAGTAGACCCGGTCGAGGAAACTCTCACAAATGTCATAGAACCTAGTCACATAATTAGTATCCCATAGCTCTGAATGGTAAATGTGCATAGGAGGGGTTGGTATTACCCAACTCCATCCCATATTCGGATAATAGAACTCATCACAAAAAATTTCCACAATGTAGGCAGAGAGGAAAAGGTTGGGTTTCTTCCTGGAAGTAGCTTTCTGAAATTCTAGTATAGTTGTTTTGAGTTCTAATGACAGGATTGAATCCCATGAGAGAGATTCACCTGTGGTTATTACATGATGTGCAATTGGGGCCCATTCTTCCTTAAAGTAAGAATAGTAAGTGAGACTGTAGATCCTACACAGCATTGTTGCAAGCATGGAATAGGGTTTCTTAAACCATTCGATAGGATAGAGTTGATCTTTCCTTTGAGAAAATTTATGTAGTTTAGCCATCCAGGACTTCAGCATTTGATCAGAATTGTACCTAGACTTAGCAGCTTTAATGAAATTAGGATTAGGGGGTTGCCTAAATGGCTTGAGAGCATGAATATTTACAAAGGTTCCCGAATGGAAATTGGCTAGTATCAATCCAGTACTGGTATTAAAAGAATGGTATTTTGGATTGGCGTGGTCAAGAATCCATTTGATTGCATCATTGTAAGGGAGAACGATAGGTCTTGCAGTAATCATGTGGATGCCAGAATCCTAATCCTTTCATAAATATGTTGGTCATATTGAAAGTATGAAAGCTCATTATTGTAAAAAATGGAGTTGATTCTGGACCAAACCAACTGGTAGGTTTCGCTGACCCAACCACTGGTATCAGAGAAGACACCGAAATTCGGGTCTTTGGTCTACATGTCTTTATGGAGGTTTTTTCACTGGGTGATTCGAGGTATTTTGAAGGTTGACATATTCTATTGGACGCATAAACTAGAAATCAAAACTAATTTATATAGGAACAACAATAAACAATTTCAACTTTGGAAAGGCAACTCAAAAACAAACTTGTTACCAGAGTGAAAATGGCGAAATTGCTTGGTAAAAATATCATGGTAAATTCACGCAGCACAACAAGTTACAATGGTAAAAGCAGTGAAGAAATCGTGCATAAGACCGACATATATATACTCCATGGAAAATAATTCAAACCATAGGATAAGGATGAAAACAACAATCAAGATTAGACTTTGCGGGATCAAACCACAAAATCCAAATTTTATTTACCATTCCGTAACCCACATTCCGCATTTTGAGAGGTGCGGGATGTGGAATTGCAAAACAACAAAAAATTATTCAAACTTCTTCGCATCCTGCATTCCACATTTTGTGGGATGCGGGTTGCAGAAACACACAAACTAAAAATCATAACAAACGACACCCCACATCCCACATTTCGCACTTTTGCAGGATGCGGGATGCGATTTGACTAAAGCATATCCATAAAAAAATTATCCTGCATTCCACATTTGTGGGATGCAGGCTACGGGATGAGAAAATTCCAAATGTATGAGAACAAACTCCCGCATAGCGTAACTTGTGGGTTGAGGGGTGCAAGTTGCGGAATCACAAAATAATCTCAAACAAAACTATCTTTATGCATCTTAAAAACACACAAATCAAGCATGGATTTTGGGAATTTTGGTTAAATTAGAAAATACCAGAAGTCAAGAAAAATGTGATAGAAGCAAAGAAATGTACAAAGGGTTCTACTAAGTTACCTTCATATGTGTGATTGGGCTCCTGTGCGATAATAACATGGGATCTGTTGTACTTACAATAGGTCTGAAGTATTGCAACATAAATAACTCATCCATTAGTTACCAGGGATGATTTTAACGAACCATACTTATTTATAAGTGTATAAGTGTTGGCGAATCTTACCAATTCTTAAAACACCAACTATAAAATGTTTGGCGATATCTTTCAAAAATATTTTTAATTTCCAAGGATTTTATATTTTTTATATAATAATTTGGTGATTTTTAGGGTGAAAACATTTTACCCCATCAAAATTGGGTGAAAGAGGGCTTCAAAAAATGCAAAATGGTGAATCGTTTTTTGGAGAAAAACATGGAAAAATAGCCCATTGGGATAAATTTTGCCCCTAAAATTATCACTGTTGGTTACTTGATGAAAGAACATAGTCTATGGAAGATGAGAAGAAGATAAAGGTAGAAAAATAAATGTACAGGGACATTTCTATAAGGCAGAATCAATATTTTATTATGATGGAGTGGGAGTCACCTTGGACTATTATGAATTCTGAAGAAAAAGGAGAAAATATGAAAGACATCATTATGTTATCGATGAAGGGACACCATACAAAGATGGTATGCAACCTGTAGTTCAGACTATTAAAAAAATAGGTGATGGTGACAGACTAATGTTGTGTTCATAACAATACAATAGGGGGATGCCAAAGGAAATATCAATAGGCAATTCATAGTCTCATGTTTTTTAAATTGATTATTGGTTTATGTTTGTAGGTATTGAATCACATTTAGATGGTGTATCTATGTAGGTTGTGAATCATAGGATGGATTCTTTGAGAAAATATAGAATTGGACCATTGACAAGAGAATATGTTCACTGTTGTGAAGCAAAACATAGCATCATCTTAGAAAAAGATGGTATAGAAGAAGGACTAGCTGAAAGTCTCGTGAAATCTTGGGAGAGTTCATACTGGTAGAAGAGTGTGCTGTTAAGAAATTCAATGGGAGATATTAATTTCAATGTTTTTGACAATAATGAATTATTTATATGTGTTGAAACTTGTAAGGTTACCCTAGAGGTAAATTAAGAAGCATTGGAGTATCCATGTCAGAGTAATTTTTAGCGGCGAAATTTCGGCGATTGGCTATTTTTTTGTTAAAATAAATTCACGATTTGGTCATTTTTAGTGTCTAATATCTCCTATATTTACATAAAATATGTTTTATATCATAATATTCGCCAAAATTTACACATTTCATTGTTAATTTTATGTTTCATACTTAATATTGGCCTACCTATCTATAAACATGTTTTTTTTCAATCCAAAACAATCGCCTAGAATACTATACTTAAGTATAATATTAGAATCCTTAAAAAATACCATGTATTGTTGACATGGACCAAATCCATAAGCTTATTATAGAATTGAAGGACAAGATGCCATGGTCTGGTGGAGATAAACAAAGCAATACATTTGCACATTTGGATAGTACTGTTGATGACAGATAGGGAAAGACATCTGTCATGACACAGGAGGGGGCTATATTGTCTCAAGAAGGTGATAAGCCTATGAAAGAGCTTGTTGTTACAAAGTTGGCTAATGAATATAAGGAATATTTTCTAACCTCAAAAATTATTATGAGGAGTTAGAAATGTTAGACGACTGGTTGTTCAATTGAAGGATTTATAAGAATGGTTGTTTAATGTTTAATGACAGAATTGGAAAAGAGAAGATAAAAGGTAAGAACATTGAATTATTTTATAATTTATTGGACATCAGCAAGGATTCAATATAACAAAAAAAGTTTCAAGATAAGAATATGCAAGTGTACCAGCCAAAAGATAAATTAGACATGGAGATTGAAGAATTAAGGTTGTTGATGGTGAAAATGTCTCATAGAAGGCATGAGAAAAGAATGAAGAATTTCATCAGCGGAGAAAATAGAAAAAGCAATGATAGAAGGTAAATGATATAAAAGGATTGCAGAAGCAAGGCTAGTGGAGCATTGCAACATAAAATTTGGAAATTAAGAGAATTGAAGATGACAAAGACAGAACAACATGATGAGATGTATGATCAGCGCTACAGCACAAAGTTTTGGATCCATGCATATTAAAGATGGAATGTTATGACTAGGAGGTCATATTTATTTCTTCCTGGGGAGTTTGGTGCAGGAGCATCTTGTTCTCCATTCAAATTCCAAACTAAATGTTCGATCAGGACTAGAAGGGGTATTAAATTCTAAACTGATGCTATTCAAATCATCACATTGTAATTAAACTATGTTTTATTTGATTCTAAAGGATGATTGAGTGAGTCATTGGATTACGTAATGAGTCATGAACAAATACATGAATTACAGAAGCGATTCATAGGTTAGGGTTGATTGTTTGAGTTAATTTAGCATGTTGTTGAGAGTATTAACGATCTGCACTAGAATGGTTCATGAATCCAATTTTGTATATATATGTAAGTCTGTGAGGCATAGAGAGCACAGGGAAAAGAGGAGAATAGATAGAGGACATAGATAGAAGGAAAGGTAGCCAGAGTAGAGTAAATATGGCTTAGTAAGGTCAAACAAAGTTGTATCAGGCCTAGGAGATCAGAACGCGGGTTCTAAGACAAGTTTCTCTATACAGTTTCATTGTGAACAAAGAAAGCATATTTCAGCTAAATCTCTATGTGTATTTATAACTCCGTTTCAATGTCTAATTTCAGGAAATAAATGTTTGTTAAATCTCTGTAAATTATTGAAAATACTATGTGTGAATTAAGGCTTCTGAGAGGGAGTAAGACAGAGATTGATTGATCGATTCTTTGATCAATCGAAGGAGATGAACAATCCAATTATGATTGCATGAATGATAAATGTGTGTGAATATTTGTTTCAGGTTTGAGATTTGTAGAGATCGATCACTGTAATGATCAATGAATAATGAGAGGAGTTAAGTCTGTATAATACTTGAATGATCAAGATCACAGAAGGTATAAATTCATGGCTGAAAATCAATTCCACAAAGATGCACCAAGTTAAACCTTGCTTAATTAATTGGCCAGACAACTTATATTAGATGGTGGGGAATTGATCTTGGAAAAATAATGGTGGTTGAATTTCATTCCATAGAGAGAAGATAGATACACTTAAGTTAGACCAAGATCTGTGCTAGGAGATAGATCGACGATTGAGAGCAAAGCTGAAGTAAATCGATGACACGGAAAGGTTAAAGTGCGGGAAATGCAACTTTAAAAGTTAAGTGCAACAAAGTTTCAACTTCCATGATCCAAGGAATAAATTGAAGTACAGAAGTCAGGAAGTAGATAAAATCCAAGTTCTGAAAGTTGACTTTCTGAGTTATGATTTCCAAACTAGAAAGGCATAGGCGGAAGGAGAATAGTGAAGGTGGAAGTGCAAAAAGAGAAATTCTAAAAGTTGACAAGCTAAGTTCAGAGTTCTGCATTCGGAAGTGCAAGTTTGTAAGTGCATACTTGCCAAATCCTAAAAACTTAAGAATTTATCTTCTGATTTTCACAATCCAAAGTGTGGAAGAGGAAGTGCAAAAGAAAAGGGGAAAAAGATGAAAGCCATGTGTGGATCAAAATGTGAGGAAACCAAAGATTTAAAGGGAGGAAAAAGGTTTAAAACAACTATTTCATTGTTTAGAATGGTTTAAAGTCCCTCCATTTCTGAATTTCATGTGTTTGATCTCATAATTTGAAAAAGAATTGCATCAGAGGAGGGGGTTGGCATCATAACTCCTTCGAAATGAAATCCAAACAAATGAAAACTAGTTAATCAATAGATTGGAAATGTGGGAAATTTTGCATATGTATTTCTATTGTTTTGACTTACATAGCATAGGGACATAGTATTAAATATCCAAGCATCATGTACCCAAGCTTATGAATCAAATAGACTCATTGAAGGGCTAGCACCACTCCAACAAGTGCTCCATCACATGAGATCATTAGGAATCGTTAAATAGGAATGAGAGAAGGGGGGAATCTGAAACTACATGAGCCTTCAGAAATGAAACTAAAAAGCTTCATTCATCTACAAATTATAGGTATGGGTGGCCTCTCCATCAACCAACTTGGAAAGGAATCAGAGTCCCTCAAATTGTTTAACAAGTAGGGAGAGTGAACACTCACCATGCAATGGACAAGCAAGAGCTCTCCAAAATGACAAAAGAAAATTATCAAATGATCAAAATCGATTATCCTTCTTAATGAAATCCTTTTATTATCTTCATGAGTTCTGATAAGTTCTAATTTACCTCCATGGGCTTCCTTCAACTCATCTTAGTGGTTTAGTAACTCCTATGACATTTGTATTCCTCTTCATGCTCCAATTCTTTCCCCAATTTTAATGGATTCCTATAAACCCCAAATTCAGCCTCTTGGTGGATATTTTTATCCCTTTCATGTCATATTTGTCATATATCTGTGATAAGGTCTAATTTTTTCATACTTTTAATAGAATTTTTCATCATTTGTTGTCATAGAGTACATGGAATCTCCTTCCAAGTGGCTCACATTGTCTTCTAGCCTCTCCGTATTACATGGGAATTAATTCCCCTTACCAATTCAAATTAATTATCTCATGATATTCAAATTGACATATATTCATCTCCCAAGGATGTTTCATTCCCCATAGATTCGAATTTGGATTAAGGTCATGCCAAGTGTAGGGGGGAATCTAGCCACTCAAGGACTCCATGAGCCTACAAGTGTATCCATGAACCAATTCCACCTTATTTTCTTCACATTTATTATTTATATGACCCAATTTAATGTGGATAAGCTAAAATAAGGTTATTTTGGGTCTCATAGATCTCTTATTACAAAATTTTATGCCTTGACCTCAACCTAGGGAACTAGTAGGTTGGTGAAACATTATTTGCTAGTAGTCTTATTTGGATGGGTACATGATAGTCCTCCTCATACAATATTTATTTTCCTGAATAAATTACAATATTGGATGCTTCAAAATTCATTCCTCTTCCCAAGTGGCTTCCTCACTAGGAAAATCCTTCGATTGTACTGAGGATTCCTTTACAGTTCTGCTTCTTAACTTCCTTTCCCTTGTCTTCACTATTATTTCTAGAATGAGAATGAGTTTTCCTTCATCATCCAAGGGAGGTAATGTTTCTGAAATTTAAATATGCTACCTTATCACCTTTTTTAGACATGAAACATGAAATACATTATAGATTTTACTTCCTGCTGGAACTTCCAATTCATATGCCACTTCTCCAACTTTTTGAACCACTTTGGAGGGACAATAAAACCCTAGTTTGAGATTTTCTGAACCTTTACCTTTTAAGTAGGTTTGTTTGTATGACTTCAATCTCAAATAAACCAATCCATTCACTTGGAAATTTCTCTCCACTCTATATTGATCTACATATTTCTTTTGTTGATTTTGGGAAACCTGCAAGTTATCTTTCAAAACCTTCAAAATATCTTGACTTTATTCAATACAATGCTTAGATTTTGGATCTCTATTATCAACAAATATGTGTTCAATAAAAGTGTATGCATCATGACCATAAAGTGATTTTAAAGTATACATGCCAATGGACATATGAAAAGTAGTATTATACCAAAACTCACCCAAATGCAACAATTTGATCCATGTTTTTTGATGCACACTAACATAGTTCCTCAAGTAGACCTCCAACCATTGGTTTACCGTATTTATTTGGAGATCATTTTGTGGATGATAGAATCTACTAGGAGTCAAATTTGTCCTCACAATTTTGAAGAATTTTTTCCAAAATGCACTAAAAAATATGATATCTCTATCACTAAGAATGCTCGTAGGAAGACCATGCAATCTGAAAACTTCTCTAAATATATTCTCATCCACTTGTGCGTCAATGAAAGTTGTAGTAATAAAAAAGAAATGAGCAAATTTAGTGATTATATCCACCACTACAAATGCAATCTTTACCAAGTACTTTAGGTAAACCAATGATGAAATCCATGGAAATTCTCTCCTATTTTTGTTTTGGTATAGGAAAGGGGTGAAAGAGACCAACTGGATGATTGTGATACAATTTTTTTTTTTTGACATGTTGGGAATTCATTAACATATTTCAGAACATCATTCTTCAACCCTTTCCAATATAATATTTTTCTCAACATTCTATATGTTTTGAAGAAACAAGGTGGCATGCTACAGGATAATTATGATCTCTCTTCAAAAGTGTATGATTCAACCTTGAACTAGGGACCAAATAGATTCTATATTTGTAGTATATTATTATTTCCGAAACCATATACATATAATCATGGTGAGTCCCATAAAAGCATTTCACAAGCAAACTTATCCTTGGAATATTCTACTTCTAATATAGCTTTTCAATCTTCTACAACATCTATTAGAGTAATAGAAGGCCTTCTAGATAATTCATATATTACCACATTGTTCTTTCCCTTAACATATTCAATATCGAAATAAAATTATTGAATCTTACTCACCCACTTTTGATTCCTTTCATTTATATCCTTTTGAGTGAGGAAGTTCCTTAAGTTGGTATGGTAAGTCTTGACCACAAACTTGTTTCCCACCAAGTATTGCCTAAGCTTGATCAAAGCATGCATGATGGATAACATTTATTTGTCCTAAATAGAGTAAATATTATCATGTGGTTGTAGCTTCCTACTCTTGAAATATATCGGGTTTTTTCCTTTCTTTAGGACTTATCTAATTCCCTCCCTTGATGCATCACACTCCAAGAAAAATGGTTTAGAAAAATTAGGCAATGCAAGAATAGGACAATTGCTCATTACCTCTTTCATTCTTTGGAACACATTTTCATCTTCTTCAATCCATTGGAAATCATCCTTCTTTGTCGAATCCTTGAGTGGTGAAGTGAGTTGGAATAAACTCCTCACAAATTTTCTATAGTAGGTACAAATCCCAATGAATCCTCTCAATTCAGTGAGATTTTTGGGATGGGGCCATTCTATAATGGTTTTCATTTTTTCTAAGTACAACTTCACACCATCTTGACCAATGATATGTCCAATATACAAAAGTTCTATAAAACCAAACTCACATTTTGGCAACTTAGAAAACAAAGATTGATCATGCATAATTTTTAATACCATTGCTAGGTGATGCAAGCGTTCCTTCCATGTTCTATTGTAAATAAGAATGGAATCAAAGAATACTAGTACAAACTTATGAAGTTTATTATGGAATAATTTGGTTCATGCATGACTAAAATGTGTAAGGATCATTTTTCAATCCAAAAGGCATGGAAATAAACTCAGAGTGACCATAGTGGCATCTGAAAGCAGTCAAGCAGTCGTTGGTATGTCTTCCTCCCTCATTCGAAATTGATGATAACCAGATCTAAGGTCAATATTTGAGAAGAAATTTTCTCCATGGATCTCATCCATGAGATCATAAATCATTAGAATGGGACATTTATTCCTCACTATCTTCTTGTTCAATGCCCTAAAATCAATGCACATCCTTAAGGTTACATCCTTTTTATTCACCATAACATTTGATGAAGCATAGGGTCTTGAACTAGGTCTTATGAGAGCAATTCCGAAATTTCTTTAATGGCCTCCTTAATATCATCTTGAATCCATTTTGGGTTCCTATAGGTTTTCATTTTGATAGGTTGGGTTCCTATCTCTAATTCAATGGCATGGTCCACCCCTCTGTCAGGTGGCCTTCTTGGGGTAAGGTCTCTAAAAACCTACTCATACTTACTCAACAACTGCTTTATTTCATTAGGGTGCTTGGAAACATTCAAGCAAGGATTAGAATATGTAATGAAACATTTAGAAGCCCATTCAATGTCTCCATGCCTCAATATATATCTCATACTATGAGAGGACACCACTTAATTTCGGTAAGTGTGCATTCCTCTCAACAAGATGGGTTTCCCTTCTAAATATTTGAACATCATTTCAGGGAATTGATAGTTTACTATATTTTCCCATAAGGAATATAACCATTGAACTCCAAAAACCACATGTGTCTCAGCCACATCCACTCCATATAAATTATCAGTAATAGTGTGAATTCCTATAGTAACTTTAAGCTTCAGAATCCATTAGGTGAAGTTCATAGAATTGGTACCTGGAAGGATTATTGTGAATCCATCAAAGGTTTTAGTGTGTAGCTTTATTCTATCCACCAAGAATGCATCTATGAAGTTATGAGTTGCTCCTCCACCCACTAGGACTTTAACCTTTTGGCCTTGTATATTACCCTTGAGTCTAAGGGTTTGAAATCTAGGCACACCTCAAAGTACTGCATTTTTTATTTCTCAGGAGAGGGTTGTTTTTATTCTACTATTTCCTACCCATCTTCTTGGGCTAAAAGTTGTACTTCTTCCTCCACCTCCTCTTCATCATCTCCAGAGAATACTTCAATAAATTGTGCCTTCCCCTTAGCACACCTATGTCTAGGAACCTGAGGATGTTGTCATGCTAAGAATAATTTATTCCTCTTGAGTTATTATTTGCTTGGTACATCCTTATTCTATTTAAAGGAGAAATACGTGGTACTTTTTACATGGATTTATCCCTTCTTTGAGTTTGGAAGAAAAATTAGTCTTTGGAAACACTTAGTCTGGATCTCTTGTCAACTTCATGGAATCCTTTAATGTAGTTGGATTATGGGATTTCATGAGTCCTTTAAAAGGTTATTCCAATACTTCACTAAATAGTAAAACCAAAATATCCATAGAATCATCGGAAACAATCACTAAGATATTTTGAAATTCTAATATATATGCTTCGGGGGTCCCAATTTGATTTAATTGTGCTAATTATTTGAAATGAATTTTGGGGTATTTCCTGTCAAATATTTTCATGAAATCCTTGGCAATTTATTCATGGCATGAAATATAATAATGTCCCAAGGTTGTAAGTTTTATATCCCAAAATATCACTTCTTTGTCCGTGACAACTTTTACATGTTTTCGTCGCATGACGACACTTCATGAAAACTCATGTGAGTTACTTAAAAGACACCTGCAATGGAGGATCCATATCTAGAGTTTTGTAACTCCATTTAACCTCTTCTTTGGACCATTGGAAAGGAATCATACCAAGGAAGAAATTTCCATAAGGCACCAATCCCTAAAAATGTTTGGAAATACCCTAAAAATAGGCTTTTGTTGACCCACTCGCAAGTTTTCCTATAGAAACCTATGTGTCACTCGCCCATTTTGTGAAGTAAACCTGTGAGTATGTCCTATAATAGTCAAAATATATAAAAATGGAAAAATATTGAAGTTGAGGTGGTTTGGGTTGTTTTGGAACTGCTCCTTTGGTTGTAATTGATCCCTATTCGACCCTAACTCTTCAAAAAAGTATATAAGAGAGGGATAAGGGTCCATGACTGGGGACTTAGCCTTTGCACTATTATGCTGGTGAAATTGGGACTCTCATCCCCCCTACCTTTTCCCTATATTCCATCTTCCTTTTTTTGTAGAGCTTGAAGGCTGAGATTCTGGGAGAAGAGAAGCAAGAGATCCAGATCAAAGGTTTCACAACGTGCCTTTCCTGAGGACAAGGTATATATTTTACTTCTTCCACTGATTAATAAAGATTTGATTCTCTTCCCTTTCCAAATAATTGTCTAATGGATGTTATATCTATGTTTATGATTACATGTTGATGCTTATAAGATTAGTGTTTCATGTTATATTTGACATTATCTCTTTACATGTAGTAAAATATGGTTTGAGGAAGGTTGAAGCTTGTTTTCTAGGTCTTTTCGATTGAGGAGAAAGAAAAGGGATAGAGAAAATATTGGATCAGCCTTCAGTGAATAAGGTATGAAATTTCCTATATCTCTTCTTTCTTTCTTCATAACAAAAAATTCAAAAAGTTTGAATGATTCTAAACATTTGACTCTTGGACTGGTGAGGGTTTGAAGAAATCGGAGACTGGAGAGGGTCTGAAGAAAAGCAGGTTTTCTTTTTTGGCTCAAGGCATGCGGCGTCGGTTGGCTCTAGGATGATCACCCTACCTGGAATTTTGGCCTCCTTCAAGGGGCCATGGAGACATTAGGGCGGGAGGTTCCCACTCGAGAACATGGGTCTTCTAGCTGGAGAAGAAACTCCAGGGTTGAGGAGGGTCAGGGGGACAGAGGTCCACCAGCCTCTAGGAAAGGAAAACAATCGAGCATGGGGGGATACTTCCCATGAACGACCTCCATTCCTATGGTTCAGATCAGATCCGAGGCAGTAAGGGAAAATATCGGGACCTGGAAGAAAAAGGCTCTTATTGGGAAATTTTTGGGGATATGGCCAAGGGAAAAGGATCTGATCAAGTGGATCAATGGGGTGTGGAAACCAAAGGGTCACTACGATCTGCAGCTGGGGTCAAAGGGGTTCTTCACCATCATATTTTTTAACCAGGAAGATAGTGATAGAATTTTGGAAGGGGACCCATATTTTTTCTTCTCAGCGGGTCTTTTCTTGCAACCATGGAAGGAGTGTTTAAACCCAGAAACAGAAGACATGACAGTTTCCCTAGTATGGATCCACCTTTTCTCCCTCTCAGGTGAATACTGGGACCTAGAGACTCTGCATGATATAGGAAATAGTCTTGTAGAATTTATAAATGTTGTAGAACAAACAAGGATCCAATGTTACATAGCCTTTGCTAGGATCTGCGTTTATATGGACCTATCCCAAGAACTGCCTGAAGCAATCAGTCCAAACTGGGAAGATGAAGAGTGGATCTAGCCAATTGATTATGAACAGCTCCCCTTTAGATGCCGACTTTTTCATGAATACATACATTTAGGGAGGAATTGTCCCAGAGATAGCCCTAAGATGAACCAGGCGACTCCTGCACCTCCCATTTCGGTGGTTAATGAAGGGTTCACGCTGGTTAAGAATAAGCATCGCGGAAAAGGGGGAGGCAAACCTCCGACGCACTCGGATACCTTGACTTGTGAGAAATATGAAGGGAATGCTTTCAAAGCTCTAGCATCCTTGGAAGAGGGTGAAGAGCTGCAGGCTAGGACACAGATAGAAGACTAGCGAGAAGACCTCCCAGCATCCCCAGGGCCAAAGGAATCCCAGCAGATGGAAGGGGTGGAGGAGGAGGAGGGGGAAGATATGGACTTGGGCGAGCTTGAACTGGATGCCTTAGAGGAATAATGCAGAAAGAAAGGACAAGGGTATGTCTCACGCTGTCAACTTGAACTTCTCCAGGAGGTCATTATTCGAACAGGTGCGGTGGAATGCATGGGAATCGATCCAGATGCCTAGAAGGGTAGCAAAAGGAAGTATCTCGAGGAGAAACTACACCATGTAAGGAAGACCAACAAGCAGGGAATAGTAGTGGTGGGAGTCTGGCTTATTGAATCTGGACAGTACCCTACAATCCAGGAAGCCTTTTCTGAAGCCAAAAATGTTTGTCAATGAAGCTCATCTCCTGGAATATCAGATGGCGTAGTAACCCTAGGAAGTGGAAAGCTTTAAATAGTAAGCTTAAATAGGAATCCCTAGACATTTTTTTCTTCAGGAAACCAAATGCAATTTTGGAAGTCTGTTGAAAATCAAAGACAAGATTTGGAAGGGTAGTCAGGTTATGGCCATTGATGCCGCAGGACAATCAGGAGGTATTGCTACTCTATGGCAACCATGATCGGTTGAACTCTCAAAATGGTGGGCCAACAAGTTTGCACTCATGGTAGACTTTTGCTTTCTAGAATCAGAAGTTCGGGGCATGACTAGAAACATCTATGGACCCATCTGCTTCCAGGAGAAACATTCCTTTATGGGTTTCCTCCAATGGATCCAGGAACAAGCGGAACAAGGACAATGGGTTCTTGGGGGAAATTTCAATCTAATCGCAAACCTTGAAGAGAAGAAGGGTGGACGATGAACCATGGATAAATTCCAAGAAGCATTCAGTGAATGTCTGGCTCAGGGACCGCTGGTTGATGTGGAAATGGGAAGTGGTTGGTTCATGTGGAACAACAAGTGTGGAGGGGAGCATTTGGTGGCCTCTTGTCTGGATCACTTTTTGGTGTCAGAAAATGCCATGCACAGTACAAGGGAAATTATGGCAGCTGTTCTCTTGGTGAATGGCTCAAACCATTGGCCCATCAACCTCTCCTGGGATTGGACTGGCTCCCCTAGAGGGAAACCCTTTAGGTTTGAAAGGTTTTGGATGGAACACAAGGACTTCAAAAACTTGGTAGGTCAGTGGTGGCAGGAGATACCCCCCCCAGGAACCGTTATGTTCCATTTTCAGCAGAAACTCAAAGCTCTGAAAGCGAAAATCCACAAATGGAACCGGGAGGAATTCAGAAACATTTTTGAGTAAAAAAAAAAACTGTTGATGGAGCTGGACCTCATCAACAGAAAAGGCATGGAAACTGGATGGAATGAGGAAATGAAAAAATTAGAAAAGGAACTTATGGAACAATTAGAAGCTAGGGAGAAACAAGAGGCTCTATATTGGCAGCAGAAGGAAAGAGTTAAATGGCTAAAGGAGGGTGAAAGACACACCAAATTATTTCACAACTCGGTGATCCAGAATAGGAACAGCTCTAGAATTTAGAGGCTTAAAAACAAAAATGGAGATAGAGTGGACACTAGGAGGGAAATAGAAACCAAAATCACTCAATACTTCTAGGAGATCCTGAGGGAAGACGGTGGAGAAAGAAGTAGGGAGATTGAGCAAATCACCAGGTTAATTCCCAACATGGTTACTACTGAAAATAATGAAATGCTGAATAATCCCATTGAGATGCAAGAAGTGGAGGAAGAAGTTAACTAGATGGCTCTGGGAAAGGCTCCTAGACCAGACGGGTTTACTTCCAACTTCTTCCACCTCTTCTGGGATCTTGTCAAGGAGGACATGTTGGCTATTGTGGAAGAATCCAGATTAAAAAAAGGGGTCCTCAAAGCTTTCAATGCTACTTTTCTCACCCTTATCCCGAAAGAAGCGGGTGCAGAGTCTCCTGATAAATTTAGACCTATTGCGTTATGAAATGTCATATACAAGATCATCTCCAAAGTCATTGCTAACAGACTCAAACCCCTCCTTCCAATGCTTATAATCCCTGAACAATCGGGTTTCATGGAAGGTAGGAAAATCTTGGATGGGATTGTTCTGGTTCATGAAGTGTTGCACTCGCTCAAAACCTCCAAAATCCCTGGGATGATGATCAAACTTGACATTGCGAAAGCTTTCGACAAGCTCAATTGGGAGTTCATGGAGAGAATGCTAGGGGCATATGGATTTTGTCCCGCATGGGTGGAGTGGGTTATGGGCCTAGTTTCCTCTCCCTTCTTTAATATCCTCCTTAATGGGTCCCTGAATTCGTCCTTTTATCCCTCACAGGGCATTCTCCAAGGGGACCCCCTGTCCCCTTTCATATTCATTCTCATGGTGGAGGGTCTGAGCCACCTCATTGATGCCCAAGTTGATCGTGGGACAATTCATGGAGTGAGAATTCAGGAGGGGACACCCCCTCAGATGCATCAATAATTCATGGATGACACCATGCTCATGGGGCACCCTTTAGTCCAAGAAGCTAGAAGCTTCAAAAGAAGCCTGGACCTTTTTGCTCATGCCTCAGGATTGGTTGTTAATCCTAACAATTCTTAGGTTTTCTTTGTTAATACCCCCTCGACCACCTAGAGAAATATCTTGAGAATCATGGGTTTCTCTTGAAGAGATCTCCCGTCCAAATACCTTGGTATCCCCATGGGGATTGGAAGGCCAAAAATAGTAGAATGGCAAGAACTTTTGGATAGACTAAAGCAGAGACTATCCAGCTGGGTCCTTCACACCCTTAACTTTCCCAGCAGGCTGATATTGATCAAGTCTATCTTACAGGCAATGCCAACATACCTTTTCTCGGTCTTAGAGGCTCCAAAGGCTATCCTCAAGAAAATACGAAGCATCCAACGGAATTTCCTTTGGGGATCGAGTGGGGAAAAGGCCAAATTTTCTTTGGTAAGCTGGGAGGATGTTTACAAACCTAAGGAATAGGGTGGCCTTGGCCTTAGGGACCCTGAAATCATGTCATAGCTATTGGGGAACAATATTTGGTGGAGATGGGTCACCCATTCATCAGAACCTTGGGCTAGATCATGGAGCATAAAATATGCCAGGGGCAGGCCCAATCATATCCTGATCCGCTTCAACGAAACTCCTAGTGGCTCTTCCGTCTAGTTAAAGCCCTTGGTTGGAAGATCTATAATCCAATATCAAGGATAGAAGTCGGGAAAAGTTCTGGGATGATTCATGGAATCAGTTCCCCATCCTCGGAAGAAACCCCTGATGGAACCTTATCAAACAACAGGAGATTGAGAAGGGCAGGATTCTGGTGAACCAGTCATGGAATCTGGGAATACAAGAAGACTATCATCGGTGGGACTTTCCTGAGAAACCAGCTCTTATGAGTGAGGAGGACTGGAAGGCCTTCCAGGAGGAATTGAATAAACATTTTGTCAGAACTCAGGAGGGCCCTGATATTTTATGGTGGGGATCTTCTCCAAAAGGATCCTTCAGCGTCAAAGAGGCTTACAGCATTAGGATGACAAGGAACGTGGAGATGGATGACATCAAGGGAAAAATTTGGGATGTCAAATTATGGCCCAAGGTGGCTCTTTTCGTTTGGCTTGTAGTTAGAGGAAGAATCCTCACTTGTGACAATCTGCGAAAACACAAGATTATTGGTCCATCCCAATGCTACATGTGTCATCAAGTGGAGGATATGATGGGCCATTTATTGGATATTTTCCCCTTTGCGGCATCAATTTGGGATAAGGGGGCGTTGATGTTCAGAAGGAGAGACAGGATCCAGGGGCTGCTCCCCCAGACTATAAGAGACTGGAGCTCTCTAGCCTTCACAAACCCCATCATCAGAACCATTTGGGATTCTTTTCTGAGTATGGCAATGTGGTGTATTTGGAAAGAGTGAAATGATAGGAACTTCCATGGTCGAAGCAAAAACATGGAGGAAGTATGGAACATGGTGCAAGATAGCTTGGTATCCTCAATTAAGTACATGCAATGGAATGAACATGATAAGAATATCCCAAGGGAAGAACTCTAAATTGTGGAGAACTGGGGATTGAATAAGCCTATGTTTGAAGCTCTGTGTTATTGGGATAAACAGTGCATCCCATCCAGCCCTGCTTCATGGTCGGCTCCACCCCCCATCATTTTTAAACTAAACTTTGACGGAGTGTCTCATGGAAACCCTGGTCAGGATGGTTTTGGTGGTCTCTGTCGAGACCATGAGGGCCGAATCAGGTTAGTTTTTATGGGATCCATTGGGGAGGATACCAATAATTCAGCAGAGCTGGAAGGCCTCATACGTGGAGCGGATATGCTGATTAGGAGGGGGTTCCTCTCAGCGATAATAGAAGGCGACTCCAAAATTATTATCGCAGCGGCCAAACGCATCCTGAATGGTCAAAGGACTGAAAAAATATCCCCAAGCTGGTGCCTTGCATACAGACTAGAGCGCTTGCTTGTCCTTCTTTTGTCGCACCCTGCCACCTCCTTTCACCATGTCATAAGGGAAGCGAATAAGTTTTCTGGCCGTTTAGCAAATCCCAGAGTGGAATGTGGTGTTGGTTTCCGATGTGATAGACTTGACATCTTCACAGAGGAGGGATGGGCCCAGTAATGTATCCACATGACTATTAAGGATCTATCCAAGACCACAGAGCTGGATGATCAACCAGACGGGAGAACATGTGGCATTAGGAGGCACAAGCATGCCCACATGCATCAGTGTTAATGCAGATGAGGATGGTTGGCATTAAAAATTGTCGGCGTCGGTGTTGGTCCTTCCTCATTATTTCACTTCTTGGCATCGGCCTTACCACGCTTGGCTCTAAGTGCAAGGATTATTGTTTGGACAGGGATCATTATCGATACAGGACGGAGGCTTGGGATATCATGATGGGAATGACACTAGAATTTATCAGGGTCAAGTACGCTCCCATGGGTGACCATCCGTTATATTCCGGCAACCTTGATATTTTCCAAGACAAGTTATACGCTAGAATTCATAGGTCTGTGCATTTGCCTTTTGTTTGGTGCAGCGCTGCTGAGCTCGACCCTGTTAAGCACCTCCTCCGCTGCTTCTTGTGGTTTTTCTTGAACTTGGATTTTCCCTCAATGGCCCCCAAGTGACAGCTCAAGAGGGATGGAGGACTAGGAGAAGTGCCCAAAATTACGCTGGTTAAAGGGAATTCTACCAAACGACAGATGCGTCAAGCAACTCACACGTAGATTCAAGCCCAAGAAGAGGCGAACCATTACAAGGAACATGTCCATGTTAGTATTAGGCTTGAAGTCGAGAGGGTGGTGGAAGGGCTTTGGGTGGAGAAGAAAGCTATGCCCAGGGAAAACCTTCATGATGAGGTTGCTGAGTGGGTCTTGGACCCGGGTAATACTGTGGGACGTGCCTCTACTTATGATCGGATTCTCATGAAATATTGGGTCACTGTTCATCTGGTTGGGAATTCTGCTATGATGTGGGAAGCAAAGCAGGTTGGGGATGTGGAACCAGTTCCATTCTGGAAGGAGCACAATGTGGAATGTCACACCATGCACCACAAATTAGATTTTCTCACTGCTCACCTGGGGTTTCCGTTCCACCTAGTGGACCACCATGCTCTAGAGACGGCTCGGCCTCAGGAAAGGACTGGTCATTGCGATAAGGAGGGCCTCGGAGGTTTGGAGGAGGCTCAAATTCCAATAGGCTCCATGCTTCCATCATCGTTGCTGGTGTTAGGCTTGTAGCTCCCTGCTGTCAGAAGCCCTTCTACTGCTCCTCCTCACTGAAACTCCCTCCCTCCTAGTGGGATTTGAATTCTCTTATCAGTCAATGTTTTTGTGTTTATATACCTTTAGTATGATGTGTCTCGGCCTTTATAATTATAGATGGTATATTATTAGGCAGTATGTTTCCTACTATGGAATGGGTGGCGATAGGACCATTAAATCACCTTTTTCGTGGGTGGGGAATCATTGTAATAGGATTAGGATCCATCACAGAAATAGAGATACCATGGGGGGTAAAAGGATATTAATTGACTGTAAATTTTTGGCCAATTAGTTTTGTTCAAGTCCCGGCTGGGATTTTGATGGCTAGGACTAAGGCTCCCCCGTTTTTGGGCCGGCCATAGTCATTTTTCTACTCTGTAATATGGACTCTGTATAGTAATTTAAAGTTTTATTTACAAAAAAAAGAACAAAAAATTTGAAAAGTTAAAAGCTGCGGAGGTAGCGGACGAACTGGCGAGGGTTTGAAGAAAAGAAGGATTTCTTTTTTTTTGGCTCAAGACACATGGTGTCGGTCGACTCTGGGATGATCGCCCTGCCCGACATCTTGACCTCCTACAGGGGGCCATGGAGACATTAGGGCAGGAGGTGCCCGCTCGAGAACATGGGTCTTCTAGTTCGAGAAGAAACACTAGGGATGAGGAGGGTCAGGGGGACGGAGGTCCACTATCCTCCAGGAAAAGCAAACAATCGGGCATGGGGGGATGCTTCCCATGAACGGCCTCCATTTCTATGATTCAGATCAGATCCGAGGTAGTAAGGGAAAAGATCAGGACCTGGAAGGAAAAGGATCTTATTGGGAAATTTGTGGTGATATGGCCGAGGGAAAAGGACTTGATCAAGTGGATCAATGGGGTCTGGAAATCCAAGGGTCACTATGACTTGCAGCTGGGGTCAAAGGGTTTCTTCACCATCATCTTTTTTAACCAGGAATATAGGGATAGAATTTTGGAAGGGGGCCCATATTTTTTCTTCTCAGTGGGTCTTTTCTTGTGACCATGGAAGGAGCGTTTCAACCCAGAAATGGAAGACATGACGGTTTCCCCATAATGGATCAACCTTTTCTCCCTCCCGGGTGAATACTAGGACCTAGAGACTCTGCGGGATATAGGAAATAGTATTGGAGAATTTATAAAGGTTTCAGAACAAATGAGGATCCAAGGATACATAGCCTTTACTAGGATCTACATTTATATGGACCTATCCCGAGAACTTCCCGAAGCAATCAGTCTAAACTGGGAAGATAAAGAGTGGATCCAGCCCATTGATTATGAACAACTCCCCTTTTAATGCCGGTTCTACCATGAATACGGACATTTAGGGAGGAAATATCCCATCTATGGACCCAGCTTCTTCCAGGAGAAACATTCCTTTATGGGTTTCCTCCAATGGCTCCAGGATCAAGCGGAGCAAGGACAATGGGTTCTTGGGGGCGATTTCAATCTAATCGCAAACCTTGAAGAGAAGAAGGGCAGACGATGAACCATGGATAAATTCCAAGAAGCATTCAGTGAATGTCTGGCTTGGGGACCACTGGTTGACGTGGAAACAGGAAGTGGTTGGTTCACATGGAACAACAAGCATGCAGGGGAGCATTTGGTTTCCTCTCGTTTGGATCGCTTCTTGGTGTCAGAAAATGTCATGCATAGTACGGGGGAAATTATGGAGGCTATTGTCCCAACGAATGGCTCAGACCACTGGCCCATCAGCCTCTCTTGGGATTGGACTGGCTCCCCCAGAGGGAAACCCTTTAGGTTTGAAAGCTTCTGGATGGAACACAAGGACTTCAAAAAATTGGTAGTTCAGTGGTGGCAGGAGATGGTCCCCCCCCAAGAACCGTTATGTTCCAATTTTAGCAGAAACTCAAAGCTCTGAAAGCGAAAATCCACAAATGGAACCGGGAGGAATTCGAAAACATTTTTTGGACAAAAAACAACTGTTGATGGAGCTAGACCTGATCAATAGAAAAGGCATGGAAACTGGATGGAATGAGGAAATGAAAAAAATAGAAAAGGAATGTATGGAACAGTTGGAAGCTAGGGAGGAACAAGAGGCTCTATATTGGCAGTAGAAGGAGAGAGTTAAATGGTTGAAGGAGGGTGAAAGAAACACTAAATTCTTTCACAACTCGGTGATCCAGAACAGGAACAGCTCTAGAATTCAGAGGCTTAAAACCAGAAATGGAGATAGAGTGGACACTAGGAGGGAAATAGAAATCGAACTAACTCAATACTTCTCGGATATCCTCAGGGAAGACGAGGGAGAAAGAAGTAGGGAGATTGAGCAAATCACCAGGTTAATTCCCAGCATGGTTACTGCTGAAAACAATGAAATGCTGAATAATCCCATTGAGATGCAAGAAGTGGAGGAAGCAGTTAACCAGATGGCTCTGGGAAAGGCTCCTAGACCAGACGGGTTTACATCTAACTTCTTCCACTTCTTCTGGGATCTTGTCAAGGAGGATGTGTTGGCTATTGTGGAAGAATCCATATTAAAAAAAGGGGTCCTCAAAGATTTGAATGCTACTTTTCTCACCCTTATCCCGAAAGAAGCGGGTGCTGAGTTGCCTGATAAATTTACACCTATTGCGTTATGCAATGTCATATACAAGATCATCTCCAAAGTCATTGCTAACAGACTCAAATCCCTCCTTTCGATGCTTATAAGCCCATAACAATCGGGTTTCGTGGAAGGAAGGAAAATATTGGATGGGGTTTTTCTGGTTCATGAAGTGCTGCACTCACTCAAAAGCTCCAGAATCCTTGGGATGATGATCAAACTTGACATTGCGAAAGCTTATGACAAGCTCAATTGGGAATTCATGGAGAGAATGCTGGGGGCATATGGATTTTCTCCTACATGGGTGGAGTGGGTTATGGGCCTAGTTTCCTCTCCTTTCTTTAATATCCTCCTTAATGGATCCTCGACTTCGTCCTTTCATCCCTCTCGGGGCATTCACCAAGGGGACCCCCTATCACCTTTCTTATTCATTCTCATGGCGGAGGGTCTGAGCCGCCTCATTGATGCCCAGGTCGATCGTGGGACAATTCGTGGAGTGAGAGTTCAGGAGGGGAGACCCCCTCAGACACATCAAAAATTCATGGACGACACCATGCTCATGGGGCACCCTTCAGTCCAAGAAGCTAGAAGCATCAAAAAAATCCTGGAGCTTTTCGCTCAGGCCTCAGGATTGGTGGTTAATCCTAACAAGTCTCAGGTTTTCTTTGTTAATACCCCCCGACCACGTAGAGAAATATCTTGAGAGTCCTGGGTTTCTCCAGAGGAGATCTCCTGTCCAAATACCTTGGTATCCCCATGGGCCTTGGAAGGCCAAAAATAGCAGAATGGCAGGAACTTTTGGACAGACTAAAGCAGAGACTATCTAGCTAGGTGCTTCGCACCCTTAACTTTCCCATCAGGCTGACCTTGATAAAGTCTATCTTACAGGAGATGCCGACATACCTTTTCTTAGTCTTAGCAGCTCCAAAGGCTATCCTCAAGAAAATACGAAGCATCCAACGTAATTTCCTTTGGGGATCGAGTGGGGAAAAGGCCAAATTTTCCTTGGTAAGCTGGGAGGATGTTTACAAACCTAAGGAACAGGGAGACCTAGGCCTTAAGGACCTTGAAATCATGTCAGAGATATTGGGGGCCAATATTTGGTGGAGATGGGTCACCCATTCATTAGAACCTTGGGCTAGATTGTGGAGGAAAAAATATGCTAGGGGCAGGCCCAGTCATATCCTCATCCATTTCAACGAAACTCCTAGTGGTTCTACCATATGGTTAAAGGCCTTGGCTGGAATATCAATAATACAAGAGCACAGCTTCTGGGAGATCAGGGATGGAAGATGGGTGAAGTTTTGGGATGATTCATGGAATCAGTTCCCCATCCTTAGAAGAAACCCCCGATGGAACCTTATAAAACACCAGGAGATTGAGAAGGTCAGGATTCTGGTGAACCAGTCGTGGAACGTGGGAATACAAGAAGACTATCATCGGTGGGAATTTCCTCAGAAATAGGCTCTTATGGGTGAGGAGGACTGGAAGGCCTTCCAGGAGGAATTGAATAAACGTTTTGTTAGAACTCAGGAGGGCCCTGATATTTTACGGTGGGGATATTCTCCAAAAGGATCCTTCAGCGTCAAAGAGGCCTATAGCATCAGGATGGCAAGGAACGTGGAGATGGATGACATCTGGGGAAAAATTTGGGATATCAACTTATGGCCCAAGGTGGCTCTTTTCATTTGGCTTGTAGTTAGAGGAAGAATCCTCACTTGTGACAATATGTGAAAATGCGAGATTATTGGTCCATCCCAATGTTGCATGTGTCATCAATTGGAGGATACGATGGGCCATTTACTAGAAAGTTGCCCCTTTGTGGCATCAATTTGGGATAAGGGGGTGTTGATGTTCAAAAGGAGCGATAGGATTTGGGGGCTGACCCCCCAGACTATAAGAGACTGGAGCTCTCGAGCCTTCACAAATCCCATCATGAGAACCATTTGGGATGCTTTTTCGGGTATGGCAATGTGGTGTATTTGGAAAGAGAAAAATGCTAGGATATTTCATGGTCAAAGCAAAAACATGGAGGCAGTATGGGACGTGGTGCAAGATAGCTTGGTTTCCTCAATTAAATGCATGCAATGGAATGAACAGGATAAGATTATCCCAAGGGAAGAACTCCAAATTGCAGAGAACTGGGGGTTGAATAAGCCTATGTTTGAAACTCTATGTTATCGGGACAAATTGTGCATACCATTCAGCCCTGCTTCATGGTCAGCTCCTCTCCCTAGCATTTTTAAACTGAACTTTGACGGAGCGTCTCGCGGCAACCCTGGTCAGGTTGGTTTTGGTGGTCTCTGTCGAGACCATGATGGCCGGATTAGGATGGTGTTTATGGGATCCATTGGGGAGGATACCAATAATTCAGCAGAGCTGGAAGGCCTCATACATGGAGCAAAAATGCTGATTAGGAGGGGCTTCCTCCCAGCGATAATAGAAGGCGACTCTAACATCCTTATCACAATGGCCAAACACCTCCTGAATGGTCAAAGGACCGAAAAAATATCCCCAAGCTGGCGCCTAGCATACATATTGGAGTGCCTATGTGGCCTTCTTTTTCCGTACCCCACCACCTTCTTTCACCACGTCAGAAGGGAAGAAAATAAGGTTGCTGACTATTTAGCAAATGCTGGTGTGGAATGTGGAGTCAGTTTCCGGTGTGACAGACTTGACATATTCGCAGAGGAGGGATGGGCCCAGTAATGCAGCCACATGGCTATTAAGGATCTATTTGAGACCACACAGCTGGACGTTCAGCCGAATGGGAGAACATGTGGCATTAGGAGGTGCGAGCACGCCCACATGCATCAGTGTTAATGCAGATGAGGACGGTTGGCATTAAAAACTACCAGAACCGGTGTTGGTCCTTCCTCGTTATTTCACTTCTTGGCGTCGACCTTACCATGCTTGGATCTGAGTGTAAGGTTTATTGTTCGGACAGGGATCATTATCGATACAGGACAGAGGCTTGGGATATCATGATGGGAATGACATAGAAATTTCTCAGGGACGGGTACGCTCCCATGGGTGACCATCTATTATATTCCGATGACCCTGAGATTTTCCAAGATAAGTTATATGCCAGAATTCGTAGGTCTATGCATTTTCCTTTTGTTTGGTGCAGCACTACTAAGCTCGGCCCTGTTAAGAGCCTCCTTCGCTACTTCTTATGGTCTGCCCTGCCCTTGGATTTTCCCTCAATGGCCCCCAAGCGGCAGCTCAGGAGGGAGGGAGGACTAGGAGAAGCGTCCAGAATTACGCTGGTTAAAGGTAATTCTGCCAAACGACGAACGCGCCAAGCAACTCGCGCACACATTCAAGCTCAGGAAGAGGCGGACCGTTACAAGGAACATGTCCCTCTCAGTATTAGGCTTGAAGTCGAGAGGGTGGTGGAAGGGATTTGGGTGGAGGAGAAAGCTATGCCTAGGGAAAAACTTCATGTTGAGGTTGTTGAGTGGGTCTTGGACCCGGGTAATACTGCGGGATATGCCTCTGCTTATGATCAGATGCTCATGACATATTGGGTCACTGTTCGTTTGGTTGGGCATTTTGCTATGATGCGGGAAGCAAATTAGGCTGTGGATTTGGAACCAGTTCCATTTTGGAAGGAGCACAATGTGGAATGTCACACCATACACCAAAAATTAGATGTTCTCACTGCTCTCCTGGGGTTTTCGTTCCACCCAGTGGACCACCATGCTATGGAGACGGCTCGGCCTCGGGAAAGAACCAGTTGTTGTGACAAGGAGGGCCTCAGAGGTCGGAAGGAGGATTGAATTCCAACAGGCTCCATGCTTTCTTCATCGTCGCTGATGTCTGTCTTGCAGCTGCCTACTATTGGAAGCTCTTCTGCTGCTCCTCCTCGCTGGAACTCCCTCCCTCCTGGTGGGATTTGAATTCTCTTTTCAGTCAATGTTTCTCTGTTTGTCTTCCTTTAATATGTTGTGTCTCAGCCTTTATAATTATAGGTGGTATGTTACTAGGAATAATGTTTCCTCCTGTGGAATGGGTGGTGATAGGACCATTAAAATGCCTTTTTCGTGGGTGGGGAATCATTGTAATAGGATCAGGATCCATCACAAAAATAGAGATACGAGGGGGGGTAAAAGGATATTGGAATTCACTGTAATTTTTTGGCCAATAAGTTTTGATCAAGTCCCGACTGGGCTTTCACTGGCTAGGACTAAGGCTCCCCCATTTTTGGGCCGGCCATAGTCGTTTTTATGCTCTGTAATATGGACTCTCTATAGTAATATAAGTTTTATTTACAAAAAAAAAGGTATGAAATTTCCTAACCTTTCAAACCTTGCATGTATTTGCTTGCAGAACTTTATACACTAGTATTTATACCCCTAGTATGTTGGTGGCCTCTTAACCCCCAACCATAGGAACACTTTCCCTAACAACAAAAATGGTGACTCTGCTAGGGAGGCCTTGTTTATTTTGGCATTTCCTTTCCCTTTTTCCAGTATAATTAAGGTTTTATGTCCTTCTTTCAAGTTAGGAATAACTCCAAATAATTGTCTAATGGATGTTATATCTATGTTTATGATTACAAGTTGATGCTTATAAGATTAGGGTTTCATGTTATATTTAACTTTATCTCTTTACATGTAGTCAAATATGGTTTGAGGAAGGTTGAAGCTTGTTTTCTAGGTCTCTTCGATTCAGGAGAAAGAGGAGGGATAGAGAAAATATTGGATCAGCCTTCAGTGAATAAGGTATGAAATTTCATAACCTTTCAAACCTTGCATGTATTTGCTTGCAAAACATTATACACCAGTATTTATACCCCTAGTATGTTGGTGGCCTCTTAACGCCCAATCATAGGAACACTTTCCCTAACAACAAAAATGGTGACTCCGCTGGGGAGGCCTTGTTTGTTTTGGCATTTTCTTTCCCTTTTTATAGTATAATTAAGGTTTTATGTCCTTCTTTCAAGTTAGGAGTAAATCTCAAGTCTGTTAGGACACCTTCTTTTCATTTTAAGGTTATTTCTGACTTTTTTTAGGCCTTCCACCACTCACTCGCAAATGTCAGAATGCACCATAGGATTTTATGGATGCATGCATAACTTCCCTTAGGGAAACCTGCATGTCACTCATGCCTTTTCTTAAGGAAACTCATGAGTTTGTTAGGAAGAAATATTGTTGTTTAATTCCGTTGTAGTATTTTCCCAACTATTTAATCTGTCAATCTGAGGATTATGAAGCACATGCAAAGTATATGCAGGACTAAAGCAAAAATAAGCTAATTTAACCACCCCTTTATAGTTGCTAATTGCTAATCTAATCCCCCCTTAAGTTGAAACAAACAACTGCTAATCTATTTCTGGAAGCTGAAACACACGACTGAAAGTAAATTGCATAAAAGATAGACAACATATGAAGAGAAACAAGACAACACATGTGAGCTCACATTAATAATAAATAAATCTTAATTTACATCACAAATCAATGACAAATCATGAATGTTGTTGAGCCTCATTTTGTTATCATTTTTTTGGCATTAAAATAACACATTTAAATGCATATTTTATTATCTTTCATGTATTTTATGTCTGTTGGGCTATAGGGAAGACCCGGGATTTATACCATTAACTTCGCACCAACAAAAGACCCACAGTGTTGGCTCTTTCGGCAACAACCTGTGAACAGGTTGCAGTCTCACCCGAAATAGCTACGGGATGCCGTAGAATCAGGTTTCTGCAAGCAGAAGAGGGATATTACTGTACCTTTAGCTTCTAACAATTATAATCATACAATGCAGAGCTTTAATAGTTACTTATTTAGCTTCACGGTTAGATAAATAAACAGTTCCTTGCTTAACCCTTTACTGGGAATTCCAGCAAAGTTTAGTATTTAGCAGTGATCTTACTTATTAGATATATATTTATTAATGCATAAAAGAACATAACAACAACACAACAAAAACCACAACACACGATATAATGTGGTTCACCCCCCAGTTTAGGGGTTACGTCCACAGAACTATGTTTTATTCAACTCTTTACAAAAACCACAGTTATGAACTACGTACTCAGCAGTAGATCCCTGCAAGCCCTCAAAGCCGCGCACACAGCTGTAGGCCTCTGCACACACAGCTGCAAATTTCCTTAAGCACCCAAAACCCTCTATGCACACAGCTGCAAAGGTCATCCATGCACACAGCTGGGACTTAACCTTCTTACAAACGAGCCTTAGCTTCGCATCAATTCATCTTACATCAAAATCCTAAACTGACTTCTTTACAAGAGTGCTTATTTATAGTGCACTTTTTACAAAACCTTGGGCTTAAACCATGGGCACCTCGACCCTAAACCCTGGACTTAAACCATGGGTTTATTACAACAAGAAGGTTTTTACTCAACCCCGACACCCCTAATACTATTTTGAGTCGTAACTCCACTTACAAATTCCACAAAAACCGTGGAGTTACCACAATTAGGGACCATTAAGGTACACACCCCAACAGGCCCCTAAGACTCACAAGTGTCCTGTCCCGGGACACTCATCTGCTTTTCTGGTGGTAGAATCTTATTGGCGAAACATAGTGTGTTGCTTCCTGAAGCCATACATGTGATTGTCGGCTGCTTGTTCCTTTCCTTCGTAATATTTATGCTGGTTAAGGCCTTCTGGATCTATCAGCGACCCCATCCTTCAATTTGCTTGCCGAACATTTGACCATCCACAAATTGGGGTCCCCAGAATTGTGTGTCAAGGTGCATAAGACAAACAGTCACCTCAGTTCTGCCAAACTAGGAGGATACATCTTGGGATGGTTCAAAGTTTTCCTGTGAATACCGGTGCTTTTCTTCATGTGGCATAGAGCGCACTTCTTCCTTTCTTCCTTCCTCTTAGAGAGAACTTCTGCCTTTCTTTGTGCCTTGGTCAAACATGGCTGCACAGGTGGATTGCTCAAAAGGTTCAGCAAACCTCTCTCCCTGACCACTCGTAATAAATTATGGACTTCACGATCATTCGACATACTTCTAACTGAAGAAGCTCAAAGAAATGTACAATGCAGGAATCGCAGGCCGGTGTAGCTTCTTATAAAATCCTGCAACAGAATCTGTCATCATGGTGCATTAATGACACCCAATCTGATGGAGTGGCGGAAATCCTATCCACACGGCGCCAGATTTTCCTGAAATCTCATCATTGCAGGCAGTTAGGGCAGTTCTCGTGCCGGCACCACCAAGTCTGGTTTGTCCCATCCATCACATTTTAGGCTGTGACACACCTTTGATCTTCGACATAACCACTAACTTCAGCTTCTCCTTGATAAGTAATTTCGACACAATATTCACCTTCAACCCATCATGACCTATACGACAACCAAACTTCAACCTTCAAACTTTGACAGTCTTCAACACTTCGTAGTTTTGAGAACAGCTTCATTATAGTCTAGTAACCAATTCCAACTATTCTTGGTACTTATACTGTCCTTCATGCTGTTACTCCTAATCAAGGGATCCCGATTTGTCCCTGTACTTCTTTAACCTACTTCCATTCACCATGGATAGTAAAATTTCTCCATTCAATTTAGCTAATTGGACTGTGCCACTATCGGTAACTCTCTGTACTATGTATGGTCCTTTCCAATGTGTATTGAACTTCCCCAGGAATTTCATGAATTTACTATCATATAAAAGCACAAGATCACCATTCTGGAACTGTTTCTTCTTAATGTGTCTATCATGCCATGCTTTTTCTCTAGATTTATGTACTTGTTGCTGGAATCCTACAATGAATCTGTCCTCTTCAAGTTCTAGTATCTTTTCCAGCCTTTCTTTCATCATATATGGGTCATCCATCTATGTAAAAGCAGATATTCTGAGGCTAGGGACAATGTACTCGATGGGCATGACTGCTTCTTGTCCATAAACCAACCTAAAAGGTGTATGGCCTATCAACTTCTTGCAGGTGGTTCTATAAGCCCATAGTACTACTAGAATTCTAAGTTCCCAATCATTTCTATTAGCATTGCAGACCTTCGTCAGAGCGTGTTCAAGGATCTTGTTAAAGGATTCGACGGTTCCATTTGCTTGAGGATGATAGGAAGTACTGTTCTAATGATATACTTGAAATTCTTCAGTCAATACTTCAATAGTCTTATTTAAGAAATGTGATCCTTGATCGATCATAAGAATTCTAGGACACCCAAATCTTGACAAGATGTTATCGAAGATAAACTTCACGGCTGTAGCAGCACTACAAGTCTTGACTGGTTGAGCTTCGGCCCAATGAGTAAGGTAGTCGGTTGCTGTAATAATGTATCTTTCTCTGGATTTCTTTGCAGGGGGGTTGATAGGTCCAACAAAATCAATATCCCATTTATCAAATGGTTGTAAAGTTACCTACGGAACTAGAGGCATCTCATCCCTCTTTGATGGTTTGCCTGTTCTCTGACAAATGTCGCATCTGTGGCAATATTCTCTTGCATCCTTATGAATTGTGGGCCACCACAATCCGGCTGTCAGAATCTTCTGTAATGTAGATTTTCTTGCGTAATGACCTCCTTCTGTTCCAGAGTGTGCCTCAGCCAAAATTAATGGCTTTTCATGCTCCAGGACACATCTGTGCAGTATTTCATCTGGTCCCATCTTATATAGTTGTCCTGTTATTAAGGTAAAGTCGGCTGCTCTAACCACCAGCTGTTTCTTCTGCTGTGTTGTCATTTCGGTGGGTGCAAAACCTGTAGACAAATACTGAACAATATCTTGGAAATAATCACCAACCATCTGGATGGCAAACAACTGAGCATCAGGAATACCTTCATCCAAACTAATGGGCTCTTCTCCTGAGTCGAGCATCTACAAGTGGTCAGGACCTAGGTTCAGTCTTCCAGGTTTGACTATGATCTCAAAGTCATATTCCTAAAATAGAATCGACCATCTGCATATTTTTCCCCCTAGCACAGGATTGTTAACCAAATACTTCAACGCAGAGTGATCAGTGAACATCTTAAAATGAGATCCTAACAGATAATGTCGAAACTTCTGTAATGCATAAACCATAGCTAAACCTTCTCGTTCTGTAGTAGTATAATTTTTTTTCTGCTGTGGACAGTTTTCTACTTACAAAAGAAATAGGGTGATCGATATTACCTTCACCTGACTGAGCCAATACTATTCCTAGAGCAATGGAGGATGTAGCGACATGCACATGAAACTCCTTATTCCAATCAGGGAATACTAAGATAGGGGTAGTTACCATCTTTTCCTTCAAAATATCCAAGCTTGCTTGACACTCAGGTGTCCATTCAAACCTAATATCTTTCTTCAACTGCTTTTCCATAGGGGCTATTATCTCAGCATATCCTTTAATGAATTTCCTGTAGTAACCAGTATGACCAAGTGTAGTGCGTAGTTGTTTAACAGACTTCAGAGGTGGCATGTTCACAATAATGGCTATCTTCGCAGGATCCACCATCAATCCTTGCTTACATACAATGTGACCTAGTAGAATTCCAAAAGGGGCACAGAAGATACACTTTTTCAAGTTCAAGGAAATCTGATGCTGTCTACATTTGTCCAACATAAGTCTTAAACTAGCTATGTGGTCTTTTAATAACCCGAAGATAGTCCAATCATCAAAATAAAATTCTAATAATTTATGTATGAATTCCTTAAAAGTAGAGATGACTACTCTAGAAAACATGGCAGGTGCATTCTTCAATCCAAAGGGCATAACTATATACTGGAAGGATCCCATTTCTGTAGCGAAGGTTGTCTTATGTTGATCTTCTGGAGCAATTCAAATCTGATGGTAACTTGAAAATCCATCAGTAAAAGAGTACACTTCTTGGTCTCCCACATCGTCTAAAACTTCATCTGTAAAGGGAGTGGGGAAAGGATCATGCAAACAGGCATCATTCAGGTTCCTTAGATCGACACAGATTCTGATTTCTCCCTTAGTCTTCTTTTCTTGCACCACCATAGGACTGACCCACTAGGACTCTTCAACAGGCTCAATGACTCCTGCAGCAAGCATCTTATCCAGCTCCATTCGGATTTTTTCCTTATACTTAGGGTTCAGCCTATAAGAGCGTTATTTCACGGGCTTTGCATCAGGTTTCAAAGGGATCTTTATCACTCCTATATCACCAAGGATACCTTTCATCTCTGAGAACTTCATCAGAAATAGATCTTGATATTCATGGAGAAGTTGGGTCACCTTGCTTACCATTTCATCATCCCAATAATCTCCAATGGTAGCATACTTAGGGTTTTCTTCTGACCCAATGTTTACGGTCCACGTCTTCAGGGGTTAACTCACTTCAAGTGCCTCAACTGCTGGTCCATGTACTTCACAGTGTCCTTCTGACTCAGGAATGTTAATGTTGCGCGGATCGTCATCCTCGTCAATTGCGAGGTTATAACATTCTACTGCATTGGCTTCCTATGCCTTCCAATCAGGTTGGTATTCTGCTATTTCTTCATCATCAAATACTTTCATATGGATCAACCTAACAGCTACGTCCAAAGCAGGAGAAACCTCATTAATAGAAAATGTTAGCACAAAACTATCAACAAGACAATCCCAACTTATAGTACCGTGGCGAAGCTCGACCTCCGCATACCAGTTCTTTGCTATAGGTTCCAGGGTGTGCACAAACCTATGTACCCATTCTTCACGAGGTACATGCTTCCATGCCTCGTAGCATTGCTCCAAATGTCCCTGAGGACTAGTATTACCATTAAACCTGCTTCGCACCTCCTGAGGTTGATCCCTGAATCTTAGGTAAAGGGACTTTTGGCACGCTTCCCAACTATGAATGTACTTTTTGTGACCATTCCACCATTTGGCTGCTGTGGCTCTGAATGTTGAATCCAGAGTCTCCATTTTCTATGATTCTGGTACCTGCTCTGAGAATTGCACAATAAACTCTTATGGGTCTGTCGAACCATCAAAAACAGGTAAGGTTCTTGTCTATGAGCCAAGCCATCTGAGAGACTTGGTAATTCTGGCACATCGATGGCCATGTAGCTCATACAGTCTATTCTACCAATTCTCTAGGCCATCATCTGAATCTGTCATGCAGGAGCTGTCACACTGCCAATCCATGATACCTTCGGTAGTAGGATCAACACAATATTCTTCCTTCGCTGTGATATTGTAGATGTGGTCCAAAACATCCTGGTCTTCATCTCTTACTGGCTCTATGTATCTCTCTCCTTGAGAAGGATCCAATGGGACTATGACTCTCAGTCCTTTCCCTTCGAAAATCATTTGTCTCTTTTTAAGGTTAATGACTACATCATTGTCTAATGCCCACTCAATACCTAGCAATGCTGGATAGGAGTTGCTGTCGTCAATGATCTCAATAACTTCAAAATCTGCTACAGTATAGACGCCATCAATATCTACTGGGACATTAGGGAATCATCCTAGGGGCACAATCTTTTGCTGATTGGCTAGTATCGACTGTATAGGGGACCAATCAAGGTTAGGTTTTCCCATTTGTTCCCAGGTTTTATTAGTTAAGACATTTACCTTTGATCCTAGGTCCAAGATAACATTAGTCATATCATACTCTCCTATCTGAGCATTCAATCGCATTTCCCTGCAAGTTCTCCTGACTCTTTTAATAGCTTTTGCCTAAACAGAACTTTGCTGAGGTTCGCAGGAAGCAATAACTTTCTGTAACTCACTTAAAGCATTCTGATTTCTTAAGAGCTTCAGACAACTCTATAAAAAGGAGGACAGTGTACTTACTTTATCTGTCGAAGCTTCTTGCGGCTGTGACTGCTGCTGATGTTGTTACGTAGGTGCTACGGATGTGCTAGGAGCAGCAAAATCTCTCTTGGCTTCCATGAATGTCTCTTTTTCTCTTTTGATATCAAATGCTGGGAATTTCGCTAGGGCCTTACAAACCCAATCCTCGCTAGGTTGTTTCTCCTTATTCTTTACTTCCATCGTAGCTCCACTCTGGGTAATAACATTAATGGCTGGGGTAGGTCTTTGCTCGACGGAAATCATATGAATATTCTAAGTAGGGGCACTGTTTCTTTCCTGAATCTTCGCTATCAACTGCGGGCACTGCTCGATCACATGATCTACTGCTCGGCAATACCGACATGTCGTAGTTGGGTTCCGACAGTCTCTCGCTAGATGTCCAGCCTGGTTACAGTTATAACACACAACTTTGACTCTTCCTCTTCTGGCCATACCACCACGACCACGACCTCCAAAAGCACCTCTACCTGATGCACCACCACGGTAACCATAGCCATCATTTCTCTGTCCCTCATTTTGTACGTGATAGGTGTCGTAGGTGTGTTCTCTCATGAGGTCATAATTGTGACACTCATCTTCATTATGTCCTATGGACTTACAGAATTGACAATAGGGGTTCTTAGGTACTTTCCCATACCTCTGTAGCAGATAGCAGTGTTCAGGTCGATGCTGACCTGTTGTCCTACAGAGCTCACAATATAGGACTTGCGGGTTAAATGGGTTTGGCACACCAGTATTCATGTAATTTCTTACCACAGGACACTGTTCCTTGGCATGACCTTCTATCCGACATTGTGTACACAAAACCTCGTCGTGACCAGTTTTCCCTTTCTTCATATCGCGAAGCTCCAGAGCCATCACTGCCAACTGTGCTTGGATTTGAGCAATACCAGAATTATCTTCAACAGGAGTAGTTTCAAGCTTCATCGTGATTTCTAGAGCCTCCTGCTGGTTAGCAACCTTTTGTTGCATGAGTGGAGTTCTGATATGCGGTAGCAATGCTGCAATGAACCATTCCTTGTGCTGCGCAGGTCCAATGGTGAAGCTGACTTGGTCTAGCAGGACTTTGAACCTTTGATCAAAGTCCCACACTGATTCGCCTTGCCTCTGCTGAATCTCTTTCAATTCAGTGATACACTACGACTCTGATATCGGCTTCTTAAATTCCTTTATCATTGCTGCTTTTATATCAGCCAAGACATGGTTCTGAGTGCTGGAAAACTTCATGAACCAGGTCAGAGCACAGTCTCTAAAAGAAGTAACCAGCTGCCCTCTTTTGGTATCTTGATCCTGTGGAAATTAAGGCCAGCAATAGATTAATTTTACTCACAACAATTATCAATTGATCATGCAAAATTGCTCACAAAAGAGACTGAATATGGAGCTGTAACACTAAATTGTATTAAATGAGTGTACAATAGCCAACCCTATAATAACATATGTTGCTAAATAAATAGAATACATCAAGAAATCAAATTCATGAGGAGGCATCCAAATCTAGCATAAAGCAGGCTTACCAAAAATAAGCAAATCCCCCATAGGTGTAAAAAGCTGATCCCAAATCTGTCATGGAGCTCACGAATTGGAAAAAAGGCATAGGCAAGCTAAAGAGATGTGGAATGGAAGCTCATACATGCTTTTGCATGGAGAAAAGAGAGGAGTATGTGTAGGACAAAAATCAAGTCAACCTCACCTAGTCTAGCTTTTCCTTTTGCCTTAAAACACTGAAAAAGCAAGCAATAAAGTAGAAAAAGCAGAAGGGCACCTAGGAGGCCAGGAATAAAGTAGAATTGCTTCCTTTAGCTCTCCCATGTGCTACATGAGTCAAATAGGGCAAGTTTGACCTCTATGGATAGGCAAATATCAACTTGCACAAGGTGGGACACATGAACTAGGCAAATAAGACAAAAATAATGGAATTAATGTCTAAGTGGGTAAACTATGGGTTGATTATTATAACACCCCCCCTTAAGCATGAATTATGAGTAATATATCATAAAATTATAGGGCCTAGAAACAAGGCTTAGTCACCCTTTACATACTGCAAATCCATTTAAACAAGGAAAGAGGCAAAACCAACTTGGGAAAATCCTCCCTTAAACATGGACTGTAAAACAAAATTGTAGAATATTGTCTTCACTCATGCTTTCACAGCATGATCAGAAATCCCTAGCAGTGATTTGAGATTGCTGAAGGTCTTCTCACAAAATGCTTTGGTGAATATATCAGCTACTTGTTCTGAAGATGAACAGAAGAGTAGGTGAATGGTGCCATCATGCACAAGTTCTCTGATGTAGTGCATATGGATCTCAATGTGTCTGGTTCTCTGCTTCTGAACTGGATCCTTGCAGATTTGAATGGTACTATGGTTATCATAGTATATGGTAGTTGAGTACTTAGGTTCGAAGCCACACTCTCCAAGTAAACCCTGCAACCATAAACATTGAGTTGCTGCATTAACAACTCCTCTGTACTCTGCTTCTGTAGATGAGAGTGCAATGGCACTCTGTTTTTTGCTTGACCAGCTGATTGGTCCTTCTGAAAGCATGAACACATATCTTGAAGTGGACTTTCTATTTTTTCTATCACCTGCCCAATCACTGTCAGTAAATCCAATCAACTCAATATCATATTTTTCTTTATAGAAGATCCCATGTGTCCTTGTTCCCTGAACAAAGTTAAGGATCCTTTTGGCTGCTTTCCAATGGATCTCTTGAGGCTGATCCATGAATCTAGAAGCCACACTTATTGCATAAAAAATATCAGGTCTAGTATGTGTCAGATACAACAAACAGCCAATCAATTGCCTATACAGTGTATTGTTTACCATCGATGAAGAATCAGCTTCTTCCAGCTTCACTCCTGAAAGGAAAGGAGTTTTGCTTGCTTTGCAATCCTTCAATATGAATTTGTTCAGCAAGTACAAGGCATATTTGGACTGGTGCACCTTGATTCCAGCTTTGGTTTGAGAGATCTCAAGCCCCAAAAATTGACTTAAGAGCCCCAAATCTGTCATGGAGAAGGCTTGGTTCATAGCTCCTTTTAAGGAAGCAATCTCAGCCTGTGAGCTTCCTATAATGAGGAGGTCATCAACATATAACACAATGATCATTAATGAACCATTAAATAACTTCAAATAGACATTTGGATCTGATTTGCACCGAACAAAATTCAGTGATAGAAAGAAGCTATCAATCTTGGCATACCAAGCCCTGGGGGCTTGCTTTAGCCCATACAATGACTTTCTCAACCTGAACACAAGAGAAGGGTTAGTAGAAAAAAATTGAGGCTGCTTCATATATATATCCTCAGTGAGATCTCCATTCAGGAAGGCACACTTTACATCCATGTGATGTACCTCCCATTTCCTTGAGGCTGCAATGGCTAGAGCTAGCCTGATGGAATCCATTTTTGCCACTGGGGAAAAGGTCTCATTGTCATCTATGCCATAAACCTATGAGTAGCCCTTGGCTACCAATCTATCCTTTTACTTCAGTGGTGAACCATCAGCAGCAAATTTGGTCTTATAGACCCACTTACACTGTACTAGTTTTCTCCCTGGGGCAAGATCCACTAGCTCCCATGTGTTGCTCTTCTGGAGTGAGCTGAACTCCTCCTTCATGGCTGTTTTCCATATTGGATCTCCTGCTTCTTCTTCATATGTTTGAGGATCAGACTCCACCATCAAATATCATTTTTCAGCAAACATAGGATCCTTCATGCACAGACCACTCTCAAATTGAGATCTAGTCCTCCTTGGGTCATTGGGATCCCCAGCTAGCTCACCTGCTGCATGTAGTGTCTTGGATGCCCATTTTGGCCTTGTGTGGCTGTTAGGGTCTACAATAAACTCATATCCATCAGAAAAATCAGAATCATAATGTTCAACAAACTCTTTACTTACTTCTTGAGGTTCAGGTGGTGAAAAGGCTTCACCAACTTCCACTTCTGCAAGGGGTTCTTCTTCAAACTGAACACACCTTTCGATGAAGGATTTGTTTGTGCTGAAATTTATCAACTTGTACCCTTTTGAATCTTCAGAGTATCCAACAAAAAGTCACTCTTGGCTTTGGGGCTGCAAAGCCTTCCTCTTCTTTGTCAGGATTCTAGCCCAAGCCTTTGAGCCAAAAATCCTGAAATGGGTCACATCTGGCTTGTTCCCACTCCATCCTTCGAAGGGAGTCATACCATAAAGCTATTTGTGAGGCACCCTATTCTGAATATAGGCTTCACAATTGATAGCTTTGTCCTAGTACTTTGGTGGCAAAGTTTTGGCCTCCATCATGCATGTTGCCATCTCCTTCAGTGATCTGTTCTTCCTCTCAGCAACACCATTTTGTTGTGGTGTGTAAGGGATAGAATGCTGCATATGAATACCTGCATTTGCACAATAATTAATAAAATCAAACTTGAAATACTCACCACCATTGTCAGATCTGAGGGCCTTGAGTTTTCTTCCAGACTGGTTTTCAACCAAAGCCTTAAAGACTTTGAATAGGCCAAAAATTTCAGACTTGTGTTTCAGGAAGTGAACCCAGCAATACCTGGAAAAGTATTCAATAAAAGTCAATGCATATTTGGCCTGACTCATGGAAATATGAGGGAATGGGCCGGCAACATCACTATGGATCAGCTCAAGGGGTGCAGAGGTTCTCTCATGACTAGCTCTCTCAAATTTGTGCTCTGGGTGTTTTCCTAGGATACAGCCTTGGCAGACTCCTTTGGAAAATTTTATCTTGGGAAACCCTATGACCATATATTTTTCACTAAGATCAGAAAGATATTTGTAGTTAAGGTGGCCAAATCTCTCATGCCACAGCTTGCTGGCTTCATTAGCATGAATGAGAAGAGCAGAGGGGTTTGAGTAAGGTAGGAAGTGTGAGAACATGTATACCTTTTGAGCATGATTTGCAACTCCTTTTGCAATGACTCTACCACTTGAGATCTCTGTGATCTCAACTTCATCGGGGGAGAATATGACCTTCTTTGGAGACCCAGTGTGGGTCATCTGGTACACTGACAGGAGGTTGGAGGCGAGACCAGGCACATACATCACATTGTTGAACTGACCATGATCAAGATCTATCCTTCCTTTGCCTTTACTTTCAGTGAGAGAGTCATCTCCCAGTACAATAGATGGTCCTTTCGACATATCCAGTGAGGATAAGGCCTCCTTAGTCAAAACCATGTGCCTTGAAGCTCCAAAATCAATGATAAAGCTGGGTGAGCTTGATGTGCCAGCAACTAGAGCATGAACTCTCTCTCTGTCATCTGAAATTGATCCTCCTTCTCTCTTCTTTGAGCTTTCTGGAAGGGAGATTCCATTCTTCTCCAGGAGATTGGTCAGCATATCTATCTACTTTTTCATACAAGAGCTTTCAGTGTGATTTCCCTTATTGCAGTATGCACACTTGTTCATTTCACCTTTGTTCTTCTTCTTCTGGTTATTCTTCTTGGGACCTTGTAGATCCTCCAGAGACTGTTTCTTGTCTCTCTTTTTCTCAGGTGGCTTTTTAGCTTTCTTTTTTCTTTTTGAATCCACCCTCGAATCTCCAGCAATCAAAGCTTGATCTTTGGATGGTTTGATGGTGACCATCATCACCAGCTTGTCCTATTCTTGTGTGAGAGATTCCATGAAATCTGCAAGGCTAGGCATCTTCCAGGTTCGAGCTCTCAGTTTTGTGGCATAGAAGGTCAAAACAAACATTGAATAATTAGGGCCTAGCTTCGAGAGGATGGCCAGTGCGAGCTGATCATCTTTCTTTTCAATACCACACTGTTTCAACTTCAAAACTAGTGCTTTGAACTTGGAGAAATATAGCTGCAGGGATTCAAAGCTTGTTGGACTCAGAGAAATCAGCTCATTCTCGATTTGATGTCCCCTCATCTCATCTATCTTTCCAAAAATATCAACAAGCTTCTCCCATACTTCATTCGGTGATGTCAATCCATCGAGATGGAAAAGGAGGTCTCTGGAAATACTCAGGCACAGGAGACCATAAGCCTCATCCCTCCTATTGTGACATTTTATCTTCTCTGCAGCTACATTGGGATCTGCTTCAGTTGCCATAGTCACCCTATAGAGGCCTTTCACTCTCAACAGCATCTCCATCTCTACTTTCCATTCAAAGAAATTGAAAGGAGTCAAGATAGTTTTCTGTGATTGATCCATAGCTCTAGAAAATCTGTCCCGGCTGTCAGTAGAAGGATCCCAGTCTTTGATGTCGAACCTGCAAAACAATTTTTGAAGGAGAGAAACAACCTACAATGGATCTGATACCATGTGGAAATTAAGGCCAGCAATAGATTAATTTTACTCACAACAATTATCAATTGATCATGCAAAATTGCTCACAAAAGAGACTGAATATGGAGTTGTAACACTAAATTGTATTAAATAAGTGTACAATATACAACCCTGTAATAACATAGGTTGTTGAATAAATAGAATACATCAAGAAATCGAATGCATGAGGAGGCATCCAAATCTAGCATAAAGCAGGCTTACCAAAAATAAGCAAATCCCCCATAGGTGTAAAAAGCTGATCCCAAATCTGTGATGGAGCTCACGAATTGGAAAAAAGGCATAGGCAAGCCAAAGAGTTGTGGAATGGCAGCTCATACATGCTTTTTCATGGAGAAAAGAGAGGAGGATGTGTAGGACAAAAAACAAGTCAACCTCACCTAGTCTAGCTTTTCCTTTTGCCTTAAAACACTGAAAAAGAAGACAATAAAGCAGAAAAAGCAGTAGGGCACCTAGGAGGCCAGGAATAAAGCAGAATTGATTCCTTTAGCTCTCCCATGCGCTACATGAGTCAAATAGGGCAAGTTTGACCTCTATGGATAGGAAAATAGCAACTTGCACAAGGTGGGACACATGAACTAGGAAAATAAGACAAAAATAATGGAATTAATGTCTAAGTGGGTAAACTATGGGTTGATTATTCTAATAGATCCATAGTGTTCTTAGTAGTCCACACTGCTTTGCATAAAAACCAGAACTGCTCTGGATCCTCTGATCTAGTTCCTTTGAAAACAGGGAGCTTAATGTTGTCATTCATATGAGCCATCGCGGGTCTAGGGGCGGAGGGAGGGGGACTGGTAGTAGGCGGGGGGGAACTTACTGGGGTAGACTAACCTACGACAGGAATACTCGAGCTAGGGTTACTTTCATACTGCGACAGGTTCTTAGGGATAATAGGTATTCATTGCGGGGTTACCGGAGGGTTTCCAACAGAAGGGGTTTCTTCAGGCTCTGAGACTACTGGAATTACGGGTTTAGACTCGGTATTCTGACCTAGGGTATAGGACTCAAAATTTCTCTTGTACCTTTTGCCACTTTGCAGCAAACCACTTTGCTCGTCGAAGGTACTTTCACTTGCAAACATAAGTTAGTAGTGCTAAATCTAACAGTCTGATTCAACAAGCAAGATACCTTTTTCAACCAATAGTATTTTAATTCTCAAACTAAATGAATTCAAGTACTTACCCCTTGGTCCTTTGAATAACTGCCATTTGGCTTCACTGAAGGATGTACTTGTGTCAATGGCGAACTCCATCACAAATGCTTCAAGGGTTCGCGCTGTCCAGAAATCAACAGCGCGGGATATCTCGTTGTTCACCCTTTTCAGTATATTAATTCTTGCGGGGGTCCAATCAGGAAAATGACATTCTTGGAAGTTCTTCCTTCTCTCTGTTAACCTGGATAACCACTGGTGCAACTCTATGTGGATACTAGCAAAGAAAATTTCATATGCATCAGAAAAAAACATACCTTTGTAAAAAGTCATTTGCACTACGACGCGGATCTTTGTTCTCTTGTACAACAAAGTTCATATAAGTCTCTTCAATCCAATCACCGATTTCTTTCACTGAGGGTCTCCAAAACATAGCCCTCGAGGTACGATGTAAACCCCTCTTGAGCAAATACTGAGTTCAACTGGCAATGGAACCAATTTGTTGGGCTATAGGGCAGACCTGGGCTTTATACCATTAACTTCGCACCAGCAAAACACCCACAGTGTTGGCCATTTTGGGAACAACCTGCGAACAACTTGCAGTCTCACCTGAAATAGCTATGGGGTGCCGCAGAATCAGGTTTTTGCAAGCAAAAGAGGGATATTACTGTACCTTTAGCTTCTAACAATTATAATCATACAATGCAGAGCTTTAATAGTTACTTATTTAGCTTCGTGGTTAGATAAACAAATAGTGCCTTGCTTAACCCTTTACTGGGAATTCCAGTGAAGTTTAGTATTTAGTAGTGATCTTACTTATCAGATATATATTTATTAATGCATAAAAGAACATAACAACAACACAACAAAAACCACAGCACATGATATAACATGGTTCACCTCCAGTTTAGGGGTTACGTCCATAGAACTGTGTTTTATTCAACTCTTTACAAAAACCATAGTTCTGATCTGCGCACTCAGCTGCAAATCCATTCAAGTCCTCAAAGCCGCGCACACAGCTGCAGGCCTCTGTGCACACAGCTACAGATTTCCTTAACCACCCAAAACCCTCTACGCACACAACTACAGAGGTCGTCCATGCACACAGCTGGGACTTAACCTTCTTACAAATGACCTTAGCTTCGCATCAATTCATCTTACATCAAAAGCCTAAACTGACTTCTTTACAAGAGTGCTTATTTATAGTGCACTTATTACAAAACCCTGGGCTTAAACCATGGGCACCCCGACCCTAAACCCTGGACTTAAACCATGGGTTTATTACAACAAGAACGTTTCTACTCAACCCCGACACCCCTAAGACGTTTTTGAGTCGTAACTCCACTTACAACTTCCACAAAAACCGCGGAGTTACCACAATTAGGGACCGTTAAGGTACACGCCCCAGCAATGTCATGTAGATCGTTATTCAGCACAAGGTAAGAACAAATTTAATGTTTATTTAAATTTGTTTATTAATATCATTTTTATGATTTTATTAACTCAAATCTATATTATTTAAACCATATTTGATATATTCATTAATATGTTTATTTGTTTGCAGGTTATGTAGTATGTTTGGGAGAATTTATAAACGAAACACATTCAACTTACCATTTAGCCCAATCTGCACAACCACCGCTCAGCTTACTATCCGTCCAATCTATGCAACCACTATTCAGCTTACTATTCGTCCGATCTATGCAATCACTGTTCAACTCTCCCACAGCTAAATAAATAGAAAAACATTCAGCCAACCATGTAATCAACTCATCCAGCTCACGCCACAACCCGTCACTTAGCTCGTTGGTTTAGATTGTCAATCAGACTGCACACTATCTATAACTGATTGCAGGAATTAAAATGTTGAAACGGTTCCACTATCCACCTGCTACCCATGTGTTTGATGATTGAAGAGGCTCTTAGCCTAAGATATCCATCATGCTGCTTGCCATCCATGTGTTTAGAGGATGGAATGTCTCCACACGAGGGATCAATTGTGGCCTCCTCTACTTAAACTCTAAATTTTTACATGTCTGTGTGCTTTGAAGAATGGAACAAATTGCATTCTGGAATCCCCCTGTGTGCTCTCTTTTTTTCCACACCACATCGTCAGTTGCGCTAAGGAAGAGGTTGTATTCCACATCATACATGCTGATGAAGAACCTGTGTTCTGGAAGACCCATCGTGTACATTTCCTGCACCAATACCTCTCCATCGGTCATGCGAAAGGAGGAGTAGTTACAACACCACAACGCCCTACTCATGTTGAAGAGGAGCCTGCATGCCACATTCATAATGAAGAAAACCAGACTTACACCAAAGAAAGGATATGCCTATATTCTAGCCTATAAAATTTTATTGCCTTTTAGGATTGACTAGATTTAGAAGAGCAGTCGACCAGTAAAGGGTCGACTTGCTTAACCTCTTAAAAACAGTGTGTATATAAACACCTCCATACAGAGAGATAAGGGGGTTGATCAATCCATTAGATAGATAGTTAGTTTGCTTTGAGGGAAGGATATTGTAACTATGTTCCTTCTATTTAATAAAAACATGACGCTTTGTTGTTTATGACTGCATGTGCAAGCATTCACCAAGCATTATTCATGATTGCTGAGAGGGCCCTTTGAGAATCTGTGGTTTCTATTTTCATACAAGTTTTTGTTATCCCATCCTTACAGATAAGTAGTTTTATTTCTAATTTGGTTAGGTAGTTAAGTTCCTACAATTATTTATTTCTCTGCTTCTTGTAGCATGTATCTATGGTAGTTAATAAAATTCATACTATGTTGTTAATGTAGTTTTTTTTTATAAATGGCCGGTCATGTATAGTTTGCTTTAGGTTTTGCTTTTAATCCTTTCACTCTTATCTTATTGTTCAGTCTTATTTACAAGAATATAGAATAGGTTGTTTTTATCAATTTAAATAGAATTTAAATAAGCACTAGAATAGGTTGTTTTTATCAATTTAGATAGATTAAGTTTTGTTTAATCTTGTTATAATTTTGTCCAATTTAAATTCTAGTTTGTTTATTAATATGCAATGATTTTATTATTTTCATGTATTTGTCTTTGTTTATGTCACTGTTAAATACGATGATTAATTAGGTTTAAATCATGTCTTTATGCATCTTGTTTTCGTATGCACAAAATCAGCTGATGATTAAATCATTTAGGTCTGTTTTTATTATTTTTTGTATACAACCTCTCACTCAGGCTGTGTGATTGGACTGTCATTCGGACCCTCCTTTCATACTGTTGTCCATCCTTCCATCTAACCTTTAGTGTTCTTAGTTTATTTTTAAACATGTTTTCAGTTCTATTTCTTTGGCTTTTTTATTATGCTATGATTGTAGTCATTAGATAATGATTATGTTTTTATTTGAACCATAGATTAGATTGTTTAAAGTACTTACTAAGTTTTATCCTTATTTTTCTCTTTCCAACTCATGCTTTGAATTATGCGTGGTGATTTTGTTCCTTTTAATTTCCGATTTTATTCTTTAATACTATGGTAATGTTTTGAAATTATGTTTGATTTATTTCTTTGTATATGGATTTGTAGGGTTAGGTGTGTTAATTTCTAGTATACTAGTATCTTGTCAATTTATCATAGTGATAAGACCTATTCCTTTCACTTGGTGATTATTGAAAATACTTGTAGAAAAGAACTTAAAATTATCTTTATTAAGTTTCCTACTTGCGTTTTATTATCTTTATTAAATTTTCTCCTTTCCTTTTATTTAATTTTCTTTATTAAGTTTTCCACTTTCTTTTCTTTATTTTTCCATTCACTTATTAGTTAAGTATTCCTTGAACCCCAGCTTTTCAAGTAGTTGTTGATAATATATTTTTCAGTAATAAATTAATTGTTTATAAATTATCTAGTTGTTATGATTGTATTTTCAGATATGTACTTTATGTGAATAGTTATCTCTTGAAGTTATTTAATAGGTTTTGCAGTGGTTATATTCTCATTTGTTAGTTGAAATAACATAGTCTAATATTATCCTAGTCTGATGTTTTGTTTTAGTTCAATCACATTAATAACTAAATTATTAGGAGTTTGACTCAGTTTTTTTTCATTTTGAAAGATTTTTCAATATTTTTTTTATTAAATCATTTCTACATGCTTTAGGAAACCCCTCTACCTTCGCATATATTTTGTAGCAACTCTAATCCTACCAACCCTGGTCGATAATTAAATATTAGGTGTATTTAAGATAGTATAACTCATCCAAACATTTTGGTATTAATCTAGTCGAGATAACACCCAACGGCGCCATTACCGAGGAGTTGTTCTGTAAGGTGGCAAAAATAAAATTTGTTTAGTGAATAGACATAGTCTAAGTTCTCCTTTAGTTTAGTTTTTTCAGAAACACAGTCTAGATAGGTAAGGATAGATAGGTTGCATTTATGTTACACAGCAAGGGTAAAGGGAAATGGTAAGACACAAAGACGACCTCACTACAAAATTTCCATAGTGTGACAACCTGATGCATCCACTTTAGTGGATCTCCCCAAGTCCTTGTTGTTCCTTTTTCGCACAAGTGTGTTTACTTTACACAAAGTTTGATTTATTTCCCTTAAGCATACTTTTCTTTTCGCAGACATAGATAGTTTACTTTTTTATCAGTTCAATTTAATGTATGTATTCCTTTAGGTAATTTACTTTCATACAATTTACTTGATTTAAAGTGTAGGACTTATTTTACAATTAAATCACTTAGTGGTGTTGTAATTACCACCCATCCTGCTAACAAACTGACAGGAACATTTGAAAGAGGAACCCCAATATAGTATATGAATAGTTATTTATGTCGTGGGACAATATGGTAGGAAATAAAGATGAAGAATTTGTTACCTTTGAATTCCCCATTAGAGATCTAGGAGGAATGGAAAAAATACAGTATGCTCCCCCATCCATTTTTCCAAGTTTTCATGGACTAGAAAATGAAGACCCCAATGAATTTTTATTTCAATTGGAAATGCTTTGTAGAGCATATAATGCTCAAAGTCTGAATTTTTTCTCTCTTACTTTGAAAGGGGCAGCCCTCCGATGGTTCATGAGCTTAGGTGGGAATTGCATTCAAACTTGGGAAGACATGAAACATATGTTCTTGAAAAGATACCAAGAGTATTACAGGGTTAATGAGGACATTTTTGAAATAACACAAGGAGAAAAAGAAACTTTGGAAAACTATGTCGAACATTTTCAATACAACCTTTAAAGATCAAAACTAAGATAGTCAAGGAAAAATACCTTTAAAAACTTTTACTCAAAGGCATAAAAAGTGAAGATTTAGAAATTTTAAACCTGATGGGAACAGGTGATGTATCTCAGTTATCATATGATAATGTTTGTGAATTATGTAGAAGGTATTCAAGAGGAAAATTCAATATTAGTAAGAATATACCCTCTTCTCAACCTTATCTTAACCCCTTCCAACCTTGTTCACAAATCTTTTTTTCCGGTCTGATGATCATAGGGATACTTTCTCTTATGATGCAACACTTCCTATTCTACAAGATTTTCAACGAATTTTTCATGCAGGATCAATCACATAAGCTAATAAATTACCCCTACCACAATTACCTTATCATAAACCTCATCCATGCCTTATGCATATGCTTGTTAATTCCAGTCCACCTTCTAACAACAATAAAACAATACAATATGCTTATAGTGTTGAACTGCAACATTTATCTACCTTACCTACCTCACCAACATTATTGCAAGAAATTCATACGAGATTTAGAGAGGTTATTGATCAAGGGATTGTAAAGACTGCAAAAGAAAGCAAAGTTTCTATTTGGCCTTTTCCATAAGAATATAAGATAAAACTGGAATTCCTCTCATTCGATTAGCAAGGGACATTAGAACCTGAATATTACTTGTCATTAAAATCAGATTTTGTACGCATT
>LPNX010185787.1:4746-31715 GCA_001517045.1 Pseudotsuga menziesii | reverse complement strand
AAGGTTACTATGATCATAAAGACAAGAAGTGAAACTACCTCTGTTTTCTACAGTGTAAGGATAATTGTATTTCACAATAAGAATTAGTGCAATGGGATTTAATGGACCATATGCATAATAAAATTATCAGAAAAACCATTCATAAAACACATAGGAAAATCATCATCATGTTTCATTCAAAAATAGAACCTGTACAGAAGCTGCATAATGTTTATGTCATCAAGGCAGTGCTCCAAATAGGGCTTGCATTACTCCAAAAATTTCCAACCCCCGTCCCCTCTGCTTGAGACCTCTCCTTATTTCACAATAAAAATGCCCCACTTTATAGAAATTACAAAAGAATAAAAGATCTCGAATTGGTTTCAAGAGATTTGGAATTGCTTGAATTAATGCCCTCAAATCTCGATTTACTGATCTAATCATCAAATTGCTGAGTTCGATTACCCTTTTTGGCCTTCAAAAATGCTGACTTTATCTTCTCTAGATACTGGGATGTGATCTATAGTTGCCATAAGATCAGGAAGGAGATTCCTTAACACTGCCAAGTATTGAGAAAAATATTGTGCCTACTGATCCTCTACCTGGGAATGTGGATCTATTTGCCTTGAAATATGGCATTCATTTAACCTCTTATCCTTTTTGCTCTTCATTTTTAGGGAATTCTGTTGCTTATTCAATAAATGTATAACACTTTGCAGGCTGGTCCGGTGGCATTTCGGTGATCTTGAATGCTCTGCTTCTTCCATCTCATTGTCCTCGTCACCATCAGCATCCATCCTGATCCCTTATTCTCTCTCTAACTCCTCGAGCCTCTGCATAATATCCACAGCTATAAAGTCAGCAACATTATGCCCATCCAAGATCTCAGAAATAACAACTTCCTTCCATGATTCATCGGCCAAAAGATAATGTTTCTTCAAGCTTGCAGAATAAAATCCAGCTCCAGCATTCTCATCCTCCAAAGCCCTCTCCAGCTTCCTCGAATCCTTCGCAGCAGCAACCCGAGCCTTTGCATGTAAAAAATCTTGAGGAATATATGGAAGCCTCTGTAAAAAGGTGAATTGACACTCTTTTGTTCATACCAATCCTCCATAAATCGTACTGCAATTCCTTTGTTTTCACTATTGATTAAAGCATTTGTCCGCCCCATTGAAGTTCCATGTGTTGCAAACCAGTTAAAACTTCCAACCGGACCCCACTCAGCATCCACAAACTTCAATAATGTCATATCTTTGTCAACATCATACTTGTATCGAGCTCGTTCCTCTGGTGGATTATTTAAATAAGCACTAGGGCTGCGACTCATATCTCCCTTATAGCTTTGAATTCCAAAAAATACAGAGTCTTCAATTCACAACACTCACTTTGCTTTTTGAAAATGAACTTTAAAAGTTCGCCTTTTTACAATAATAAAGCCTCTTTTTAGTTTTTTATAACTTTTTTAATAAAAAGAAAATTGATAAAATTGATAAATTAAAAGTAGGAATCACTCAGGCTTATTAATTGTAGAGAACATCGTTGTTCGAGATGACTAATCACTGATCACCGGTGAATGGCTGAAACGTTGAAAACCAATCGCTCTGATTGCTGATAGACAATTTGCTGATACCAGGTCACTGAATGATGAAACCAAATTGCTGATAAATGACAGACAATTCGTTGAATATTGGTAGACAATTCACTTATTTGATTTGGAAATTGGAGGTGTGGATTTGATCCAAATCGTAGCTCAAATGATGAAATTCAGATCGAATTTGCAGACAATTTGATTGTAAAATCACTGGTAGACAATTTGTTGATATGTTGAGCACTTTGGTAGATCGTTGATCGAATTTGGTAGATCACAAATCTAATTTGCAGATCAAAATCTCTGGTATATCACAGATCTAATTTGTAGATCAAAACGTAGGTCACGGTTTCAAATTGGAAATCGTTGATGGATTGCAGATCATGACTTCAAATTACTGGTCGAGTTCTTGGAAAGAGCCTCGGCTTTGGTATAGATCCAACACTCCCAAAGAACGTTGTTGTCACCACATCGATGTTGTAAAGACTAGCACCTTTACAGCAGTCACAACATTATTATGAGGCGATCTCCAGTAAAATCCCTGGATAGCTACTGCAAATACATCACATGCTGCAAGAGCATATATAATAAGGGTATTCAACCCCATCCATTCTAGTAATAATGTTGGACACCTTTACCCATACATATCAACAAAGAAATACATTGCAAGAAAGAGAAGGCCTGCTGCACCCAATGTGATACACATGTAGCTGAATGTATAGAGAGCCTTGTTTAGAGGCATTCCCAATACTTCCAGGAATAGTCCAAATAATATAAGTACTAAGGAGGAGATTATCCAATTTAAAATCCTCTCCCTGTGGCCTTTAAAGTTCACAAAAATGTGCCCAAAATGTAGACAAATAAAACAGGTCACAAAAGCCATAACTGAACTTAGCAGCCATTCTGGGTCAAAAGGAGCTTGACACCATACAGGTGCATTTGATGGAAATGGGCCATAATCTGGAGAGTTAACACTACATTCCTTTGTTCGCTTATTCATAGGATTCTGATATAAATTCTTCACACCTAGAACAGAATAATCAATCGTATGAACAACATGACAATCAGGTCCAAGGCTTCCCTTCAACCCGCATTTTACTGTATGCACTGTTGCATTAGGCATTTCCACAAATAGAGTTCTAACATCAGAGGAGCAATCCAGGTGACAGAATTTCGAGGTTGGGCATATTTAGGTAGCAATTTGAAAGGTGAAACTCTAACATATACATTTGGCATTGGTGTGGGTTTCTTGGAATTTGTCTGAGAAAATGAGATCGGGGACTCGGGACCCAAGATTCAAAGCAAAATTAGGGGAAGTTATTTGAGAGCCAACTGTCAATTGCCCCATCCTCATAAAATTTACCATACTTTTTAAACCTCTTTGCCTAGCGGGATTCATTATATGTTCGTTTGAAACTCTGCTGCCAGTAAGTAAAATGCTGCCAGTTTGGATAAACGCTGCCAGCTGTAAGAATTCACCATATAACATATACTCTTTTGCACATACATGGGCTCATAGTTAATGAATGAAAATTTTGATGATTTTAGGTAACAAAAGGAACCCTAATGGTGAGCAATCAATCATAAAATATAAAACAAAGTGAATGTATGTGTCGAGGTCAAGCAAAATTAAATTTTTGATTATGCTTTGTTTTTATTGTTTTTAGTTTTTCTTTGTTTTATATTTTAGGGTTCCTTTTGTTACCTAAAATCATCAAAATTTTCATTCATTAACTATGAGCCCATGTATTTGCAAAAGAGTATATGTTATATGGTGAATTCTTACAGCTGGCAGCATTTATCTAAACTGGAAGCATTTTACTTACTGTCAACAGAGTTTCAAACGAACATATAATGAATCCCGCTAGGAAGAGAGGTTTAAAAAGTCTGGTAAATCTTATGAGGATGGGGCAATGGACAATTGGCTCTCAAATAACTTCCCCCAATTTTGCTTTGAATCCTGGGTCCCGAGTCCCCGATCTCATTTTCTCAGACAAATTCCAAGAAACCCACACCAATGCCAAATGTATATGTTAGAGTTTCACCTTTCAAATTGCTACCTAAATATGCCCAACCTCGAAATTCTGTCACCTGGATTGCTCCTCTGATGTTAGAACTCTATTTGTGGAAATTCCTAATGCAAGGAAGGAAGTTGTTATTTCCGAGATCTTGGATGGGCATAATGTTGCTGACTTTATAGCCGCGGATATTATGTAGAGGCTCAAGGAGTTAGAGAGAGAAGAAGGGCTCAAGATGGCTGCTGATGGTGATGAGGACGATGAGATGGAAGAAGCAGAGCATTCAAGATCACCGAAATACCACTTGACCAGCCTGCAAAGTGTTATACATTTATTGAAGAAGCAACAGAATTCCCTAAAAATGAAGAGCAAAAAGGATAAGAGGTTAAATGAATGCCAGATTTCAAGGCAAATAGATCCACATTCCTAGGCAGAGGATCAGTAGGCACAATATTTTTCTCAATACTTGGCAGTGTTAAGGAATCTCCTTCCCGATATTATGGCAACTGTAGATCACATCCCAGTATCTAGAGAAGATAAAGTCAGCATTTTTGAAGGCCAAAAAGGGTAATCAAACTCAGCAATTTGATGATTAGATCAGTAAATCGAGATTTGAGGGCATTAATTCAAGCAATTCCAGATCTCTTGAAACCAATTCGAGATCTTTTATTCTTTTGTAATTTCTATAAAGTGGGGCATTTTTATTGTGAAATAAGGAGAGGTCTCGAGTAGAGGGGATGGGGGTTGGCAATTTTTGGAGTAATGCAAGCCTTGTTTGGAGCACTGCCTGTATGACATAAACATTATGCAGCTTCTGTACAAGTTCTATTTTTGAATGAAACATGATGATGATTTGCCTATATGTTTTATGAATTGTTTTTCTGATAATTTTATTATGCATATGGTCCATTAAATCCCATTGCACTAATTCTTATTGTGAAATACAATTATCCTTACGCTGTAGAAAATAGAGGCAGTTTCACTTCTTGTCTTTATGATCATAGTAACCTTGATATTGAACTTTATGTTTTATCTTATGTTATACAATTCCTGTGGATTATCTTGCAACTCTGATTTCACACCAGCCTATCTCTTCAACAATGTTTTGATTTTCTTATATTTCTTATATGATACCAACCTATTTTTCTAATAACTCTGTGATTCTTTTATAGTTTTCATAATATACCAGCATGTGCAGTGATAATTGTGTGATTTTTACAGACAGCCTTGGTTTCATATTAGTTTAGTTCTCCAATGATTATTTGATTTTACCTACAGCTCTCATGTTATACCAGCTTATTTCAATGATACTTGTGTAACTATTCCAATAGCTTTAATTGTATCAGTTTGATTCTCATTTTGATTTCATTGCTTTGTACATTTTAGAACAAGATTTCCTTAAGCTTGAACCCCTGTAGTCTAGGTTCAACTTTAGGGATAACAGGTTGCATGTCCCCATGCAACTTGGTGCAAGTCATTGAAGTGAAAAAGGAAATGGAGCATGATGAGGTGATTTTCCAAGTTATTCATTGCTAGCATGTAAGGAATTACATGATTAAAGTTTAGAAAACAACATACCTCCACTTACCCAAAAAGTAGATGAACGATGCAATATGAACGTAGCTGATGCCGCTGGATCATGCAATATTTCATTGCTACTGCTGGATCAGTGAAGGAATCGAAATTGCTACTCCTGAATCATGGAGAATTTGTCACTGCTACAGGGTAAAAATGTAACTGTAAATGCTGCTGCGACTATAACTATTCAAACTGTTGTAATGTGAAGTGGAGGAATCTGAACTGCTAGTGATAAATGATGGAAAATGTGGAAGGCGGAAAGTGGAACTGTGATACTCTCATAGATCTGAAGTCATGTGTCTACAACTGCTGATGGAGTCATGAGAAAGAATGTATAGGCTTCACTTTCTACAAAACCCAATGGTATAGTTCTAATAATGCGAATGTATGTGTCGAGGTCGAGCATGAAGAGAAATCATTGGATTAATGACCATTGATGAATGTCGTTAACCAATGCAAGGTAGCTCACCAGTGATGTCAATGAGTGCCAAGGTACCCAAGTACATCTTGTGAAGTGCGAATAGATGTGATGATGTCGAGCCACTTGCAAGATCTGACGATCAAGGGACATTGATGTATTCCCATGCTTGTCAGCGATAGAACTTTCCATTAAGGCATGCAAGCCTCCAGGTAGTCAAAATGAACTCTAGTCTATATCCCATATAAGGTATTGAGGTTGATGGGGCAAGACTTGTTGAAAGGTGGGGCTTAAGGAATCGCACATCATTCAACACGAGTTGGTACAAAAATATTGGTAGAAATATAAGTGAAAATATCTCACAGTCAAGTAGTGGATATGGCAAGGCTATGTAGTCACAAAAAGGGAGCTAGTTTTATTCAGAAGGAAAACTAGAATGGAAAAAAAGAAGGCAAAAATGAAGTGAAATAGATGTATGCAACTCAGAAAGATAGGTTTGTGTGAAGTCACGATGGATGAGGTAATGGAAAGTATACTTTAACACATGGATGATGAAGGTGCTCTGAAGGAGGAATATGGATAAACAACGCATGATGCAAATGATTTCATGAAAGGTTGTTGTGTAACAACAACTGTCATGATATGTGCGATGAGAAGCAGCTCCTTCAAGCTGTCAACAAATCATGCTTTTCTCTAAAAAATCTTGTGATTCCTAAAAATCACATCAGCATGAAATGAGAGGGTCTAAAAATCATGCATGAAAACTTGTGAGATGTTCAAAAAACATAACATGCAGAAAGAAGTACGAATGCAGCAAAAAAAATGCGTTCTTTATACCTGTTTTCGTTGTGCACTTGTTTCGTCGTTGATTACTTTTAAACTGACTCCAAGAAACAACTTAGTGTAAATCATAAAAACATGTTCGATATTCAGGAAATTAGAATGTCCATTTGCAATTTTGAATTTCAATGTTTTTTTTTTTAAATTTAGTTTTATTTTTTTTATGTCTTTTTTTCTTTTCATGGTTTTGGTTTTATAATTTTTATTGTTTTTTTTAACATACCAAAACAAAAATAAAAGTAATAAAATGACAAACAAAACATTCAAAACTTAAAAATTTTAATACCTGTAACAACAGGTTGTAACAACTAGCTGCAACACCCGGCTTTAACAGGGAGTTGCAACACACAAGAAACTCTTTGCACTGTGACTGGTTGTGAGACACAAGAAACTCTCTGCACTATGGGAAAATTGGTTTATTGCACTTTTTTGGATTTTAAAATCAAATATCGAGCTGTAACAACTAGCTGCAATACCTGGCTATAACAACCAAATCCAACTTTATATGAGCAAAGTCCAACACGGCTCCACCCAAATATTTGGAAAGTGAAACTCCTGCATAGATTCTTTTAGTAAGCTTTGGTGTTGTGGTCACATTTCCTCTAGTTTTCCAGATTCATCCCCACTCCAAGCTAGTGCTCATGAGTTTGAATGTGTATGTGCTTTGTTGGGAAACCAACTGTCCTGAAATCTAACTCCTTCATGTTCTGAAAAATGGAAACTGCTCCAAACCAGGTTGAATTTTCACAAACCCCACATGATTCAACTAAATGAGACCCTTCGGCACAAAACCCATGTGCCAAATTTTTAAAATTCATCATAGTTTTCTCACAAAGTGCACCCGAAGTTGACTATGTATGTGCTCTATTGGAAAACTAGCCATCTCAAAATCTGACTCCTTCATGTTCCAAAAAATGGGAACAACTCTCAAACCAAGTCGAATTTTCACAAACCACTCTCTAACCAACTAAATGAGACCCTTCTACACCAAACCCATATGCCATGTTTTTTAAATTCATCACCATTTACTCATAAATTTCACCCGAAGTTGACTATTTGCAAATGGACGTTAATTGACTAGAAAAAACAAAGAGAAAAAAAAACAGTTAGCTATATTCATTCACACAATACCATCTTATTGATCGTGCAGCTAGAATGGAAAGGCATATTCAGGACTAACAACTGGCCTATATTAAGATGTGAATGGAAGTGGATGTGATTCAGCCCGAAAGAATTTGGTCAAATGAGGTGGACGACCCGTAACCTAACTTAGCGGATACGTGATCAAAGCCAAATTTCTTGGATCGGTTGGGTGCTTCTGTTATTCAAATAAAAGCCACTATGGGTGGACACGACACGCAAGGAGGATGTTGAGGATTGTAATGATGAGTTTTTGTTTAGCAACGTCCATCTATCTGTTATTCATTTCTTTGATATTATGGTGAATTTTCTAAGGAAATATCACAGGAGGAGATTATTGTGAAAAGATAAGGATTGACCACAAAGACGCGTTGGATGATAGTGCATAGAATTTTGATTTTAAAGTCTTAGAGATTTATGTTGGATTTCGTAATAATTATATTTCTAATACTTAAAAATTGGTTTGCGTTGATTTTATTTGTTTTGGACTGAAGCAAGAGCTTCATATTTGAAGGATTTTATTATTTTGTAGGTTTTGATTCAAGGTAGAATGATAAAGCTAAATGAGGGTGATTATATAGCAGGTTTTGGATGAAGGTGAGAGATGGCATTTCTAGAACCAGAAAAGAGAAGATGCATTGCTCCATGTAGTGAATTTTTCAGTGTGGAAGAGTTATTGTATTAATTGTCTATTGATTTGCAGGTTTAAACCAATAATGAACCAATCTAACACACAAGTGGAGTGGCTGAAACAATCAAACGTAATTTTGTGCACGCAAACCAAAACTAAATCAAGTCGAAAGTTTAAAAAGTTGGAATATTGCATGTGTGATATTGTTTTAGGTGTGTTTCAACAACTGTGTTTTATTTGTTGTTTCATTGTTATTCCAGCTTGGAAAAATGCATCTCTATCTTGCATAGCACATTCTGAGTGAGGTAATCTAGTAATGCAGACCATATGTATTTTATATTTTTCAGGAAATCAAATAAAAGAATTTTGAAAATTCTTCTCACAAACTTATTGAACTACAAGATGAAGGATGAAGGAAAATAGATGGTTGTGACTCCAACAGAGGAGAAGCTTATAGGCATGACACTGCTTCAGCTGTTGTTTCAACACAGAGTTGAATGGTTTCATCTTGGAGTTGCATCTATTATAATTTCAGCGAATGTTTTAGTTTAAAATGAATTTGCCACATGAAATTGCAGGCTAGTTTTAATTTACAAATTCAAAAAGTTTTTAGAAAATGGATACAATGATTTGAAAAATAAAGATGAAATTGATTAGGTATGTTGAAAACATTAATTTATTATTCTTGAAAAATTTAGAAAACATCCTACTTTCTGATCCTTAGGATCGCACGAAGCGTGGAGGAGAGCATACTTATTATGAAAGCAAAAACTGAAAATAAAATCCTACCTACTCTATGCTAATTGGGAATTAGAAAGCAGTTACGTGTAGTTAAATATCCAGTGTAGCCATTCACGTAACAATAATAAGAATATGTTCAATGTTAATTTTGCAAGTAGAAGATGACGAATAACATAAATGTGTGAAATTAGTTGTTGTGACTGTGAATTAACTAGAAAAAAAGAAAAAACTAAATTGTTCTAACCTCGTACTCGCTTGAAACCATTATTCGATAGCGCTTTCGTAGGCATAGGTTTAACTCCTAATATCATGCTACAACTCTTTGTGGTCCTCCTTGATCTCCTTTTCGCATATTTTTCCGTCATCAGATGTGCATGATTATTCGTATGTTGATTCTTCATTTGTTTCTGCAAGAGTAATTAAGCTCTTGGTTGCTGTCAAGATCTCTTCTTGGTGAGAAGAGGAGATCCCAACTTTTCCAAGGATATGAGTGAGTTGTTCCAAGCTTAAATTCATTGTTAAATCATTTTGAAAAAGGGATCCATGCAACACCCAAATCTAAATGAAAATTTTAAATAAACAATCTTGCTGAAACAAATTAAAAAACACTTTGTACAAAAAGCAATTACTCTTCACAATTGCGAAAAAAAACACAGTAACACCCCAGTTTTGGCCCTGTTTGCATTAAAATGTATATGATGTATATATTGTAATTAATCATGGTGTGGAGCTAAAGGCAAAAGCCCCACCATCAATTTGGTTTTTTTATGTTCCGGTGATTGAAATCGTTGTCGATGGTATATCGTGATATCCAACACATTATAGTTTTGGCATCATGTAAATATACACTTTAATTACAATAAACCCCAACTAGCTATGTTAATACAACCATTATGAAAAGGGCATGATTTTCCTAAGGATAGGGAGGGAATTTATTAAACTTTGCACCAATGGGGAAAATCCAGGTGTCAGTTGTTAAACCCATTTAGTTGACACCCACCCTTTTGACTTACTCACCTTTCCCTTGTCTTAATCAGTCAACTACCACATTAAAAACCTCTATTGTTAGTTGAGAAGTTATTGTTGGGAAGTGGTGTGTGTTAGGACTGTCAGTCCTTGCCCACACGCACACTCCACGAGTAGACTCTTTCACCCCCACATGGGCATTATTCCATTCTTTCCCATCTTCACACAGAGACAATCATTTCTTCTCCTCATGCATAGGTTATGGAATTTTACTCAAGTGGAGAGCTGGGAAAGTGGCCTCACATCCATGATTTTGCTGTGTGTGTGAATTTTGCAGTTGGGGATTTTGCTGTGTGTATTTCTCTTCATTGTGGGTCTGACCATGTGAATTCACCTCCATGCGGGTTCTTCTTCCTTCCTCACACAGGTGAGAAATCGATTGCCATTGGTTTCCCCACGATTTTGGGTTGTTGTGGGTTCATTTACGTTTTTGGGTAGCTATGGGTCCTTATTGAGTCGTTTTGGCAATGATGGGGACAAGAACAAGTTAGGAATCAAATTTACCAGTCAGAGTTGCGTATTACCCAAATTGTCACCTCTGTTTTTTCTGTGGTGTTTGCTTTTCTTCCCTAGAGCTGTGAATTGCTTGTTTTGCTATGTGTATGTAGTGGTTGGTCTTTGGACTATTTTGGAGCGGGAATGAAGGCTTGGTATGCTTGATAAACCTGGTGTGTTTGGGAGCTACATAAACAGAGCTAGAGGGATGGCTTTCTTCTCCACAACCCCTAAGTAGCACTGAAAGGGAAGTCAGGGCCTGAAGGACTATGTAGCAGAGAAGGGACCGATTCCTTATGTTGGGTGTGTGTGGGTGTCCTAGAAGTCAGGCTAGTTCTGGTGTAGGTGTCCTCTATTCTTCAATGAGGCCATCGGCTTATCATTCAGCTTTTCCCATCTCCCTGATGGCCTGATAAACCCAACTATGTTGGCTTGGCTGATTTGTGTATCTTTTGCTATGTGTGAGCCTGCTTAGTTATTTATTCGTTGGGGAATCATGCCCATCTCAGGGGTGGCAGTGTTGCTGAGAGACTAAGGAGCACATTGTCCTATGGTTGGGTGGAAAGTTGTAGTGACGTAGCTAGTTGTGGGACAAGTTCTTCATAAGATAAGTATGCATGTGTTCAATCTCTGCAATCATATTTGATGTTTAATGAATTATGATGAACATGTTGAATTCCTGAATGTATGTTTTGCTTCTATTGTATGTTGAATAATTATGCATCTTTGCATGTTTTACTTCAAATAATTTCAATTTTTATGTATGTACATGTTCATGGGGCTAGTTTCCCAGATATTTAATGGTTTGGTAGCATCCTCTTCTCTAGTCGGAGGGTCGAGGACATTACAAACGCACTTGCTGAAATTGAAATTCACACTTGCAGAATTGAAATTTACTCATTGTATAAATTGAAATTCACACTCTAGTATATGATTGTAGAAAATTAATCAAACTAAACTTCAATCCATCATGCTTCCCCGACAACAGTGCCAAAATCTTAGGCAGAAATATTGTCGTTTAATTCTGTTGTAATATTTTCCCAACTATTTAATTTCTCAATCTGAGGTTGTAGGCTTATGAAGCACATGCAAAATATATGCAGGACGGAAGCGAAACTAAGATAATCTAACTACCCCTTTCTAGTTGCTAATTGCGAATCTAACCCCCCCTTAAGTTGAAATAAACAACTGCTAATCTATTGCTAGCAGCTGAAACACAAGATTGAAAGTAAATTGCATAAAACAAAGACAACGCTACAACACATGTGATCTCACACTAACAATAAAGAAATATTAATTTACATCACAAATCAATTACAAATCATGAAAGCATCAAAACTAAGATTATGAACAAAAGCTAAGAATTCCCTTCTCCATATTACAAAGTCAATACTAACTTCTACAATCTGAGACTAATCTTCTCCTAATCTACTATTTCTCTCCTCCAATGAAGAGAGGGCACTCTCTTTTATACATGAATTTCTTTGAGAAGGAGATAACCATCTCATAATGACAGATCCATTATTCTCTCAACCACTCTCAACTAATTTACTATTATTACAAGATATGATCCCTTCAAATCCTCCACATGTCTCTCACAAATTCTCCACATGTCTCTCATAAATCCTTGATAAGATATGCCAACCAAATTTCCATCATCTTCTCCGTAGAATATTCTTTGAATAACTATCTCCTTGAAATGGTGGAGGAGATATTCGAGAAGTCTTTTCTTTGAATTAATCCTTCACATATTCCTACACATTGAAAATCTCATCCATGCTTGAGATATTAGTGAAAAATATGTTAATTTCTAATATTTAATCATAAATTCACTTATAATACTAAAACGAATAAAGTGGAAAATAATAAGGTGAAACCCGAATATATGTATGCAAATGGTATGATGAAAGGTTAATGGGGTGATGAAATGTGACGAGTAGTGAAAGGTAAAGTGGATGAAAATATGACATTTCTGAGTCTCAATAGAGTTTTCTTTTTTAGTGATGTTTCACTCCTTTTGGGCATGTTTGGGGTGGTTTAGTGCTGTGTGAGCGGTCCTCCTGGGTCCTCTGTTTTTGTATGACCACTAGGAAATGGTGTATCTTCTTGAGGGTACTTTTTAATTGATTTTTAAGTATTTTATGAAGTCTTTAGGGATTGTTCTTTTTCTCTCCCCCCACCTTTGGAAGAACAAAGTTCCTCAATAATCGAATAACCAGTACAAGTAACATAAGAAAGCCATAAATGATTAAGTAGAATGTAAAAATGTAATGTATGATGGATGATTTACAGTTACATAGGTTTGGGATTTATATAAGCATGTCATGTACATTTTCATAAAATGGCATGACTATTGACTTAGATAGTCTTTTAGTTAATAATAAATTAATATTAAAATTAATTTATTAATTTATTGTTACATTGCCTTCCCCTTAAGGGAATATTTGTCCTTAAAGCTTTATTGACAACCATGTTTGATTTTTCTTGAAATTTCATCTATGTATCCTTTGTGACACTTGATGAAATAAGATGATACAAGTTACGGATTCCCCAAGGGAGTTTTCGCATCGCATCTGTTGTGGTCCATCCCAGATTTATTTTGATTAGACTTATGAGATAGTTTTGGGGAATGGGTCATCCCAATTGTTGCTTAGTATGTCGAATTGTTTTCATGTAAACATAACTATTTTTTGAATGCTCATTTTGACCCTGTCGTTGGTCAAAATGGTGAGTATAATTGGGATGTCTATAAGGAGTATGTGTTTTTTGTTTTTCTCTCTTTTGAAGTGCAGCAAGGTCTGCTTTAAACTTCCTTCACTTGATTTATGGACGCATCTTCCTGGACTTGTGCTACTTTGTTCTCCAATAGATTGTTATGAATCTGAAAATTTTCAAATCTTTCATCTTGTGACTATTTGTCATTTTCTAACTTCTTGATTTGTTTCTCTAGTTCTTGAGTAAGATTATTTTGACACTGGTTTTCTTCCTGTTTTTCTAGTATTCTTCCTTTGAGGTCTTCATTGGAGTGTTCCCTCTTACTACTGTGTTTTAGTTTTTTAATATTTGTAATCAATGTTTTGTTATGATTTTGTAGACGAAAAAATTCTTCTGTATTGCTAGATAACACATTGTTGATTTTTGTCATTTCCAACTTATGTGTCTTGTTCATGTCATCATATTGTTGTTGGAGTTTTTCTTTTTGTTGTTGACGATGACTTAACTCGGATTCTTGAATTCCTAAGATTTCCTGGACTTGTGCTAATTCATTAGCTTTGTCCATGATGAGTTTGTTTAAAATCTGTATTTCTTCTTCTAACTCTTCATATTGTCCATCATTTGATTCTTCGTCCGTAGTTTGTGATATAGGAATTACCACAGTGAAATCCTATAGCATTATTTTCTTCTTCTCATGGAAAAAGGTGGTGCACTTCTTTTTTGCATTGACGAAGAATGTTCCTAGTGTTTCCAACCAGTTATACCCCAACATTATTTTGATGAGATGGTCGTCTATAGCTGTGATGGTCCATTGAGCTGCAAAATGATAATCATCAATTTGTAATGGTACGTATATTTGATGTTCGTTTGACTCATTCTTCATTGATTCTTGAACTTGTACTTGATTTGCGACAATAATGTTTATAAAATTTTCCTTGTTGGGTGGAAAAATAACGATGAAAATTAAAATTCCATCAAATATCCCATAAAATTTCAGCATCGCCATCGACACTTTTGTCGTCACATTGAGAAATATTTTCTATGTTTTATTAAAATATGTCTTTTTCATTTTCGATTTGTCTTCTTTCTTGATTTTGATTTGTTCTCTTTTCCCTCTATATATAATAATTGTAATTTATTACAATTATTAAATATTAAATATTAATATTATTTATTAATAATAGCTTCTTAGTAGCAATTATTATGCACTTTTAGATTTTTTCCCCTTAAGTTTTGTAAAATGGTGTAGATTGGTTGGTTGGGAGGAATGCCTGTTACCTTCCCCACCTAACTTCAAATCTCACTTTTTTCTTGTTGTTGGAGAATAAAACCCAAACCCACTTATTAAGAAACCATGTCTGGTTTTACTATTTACCCTTTTTTTGTTTTATTATTTACCTCTTTTTTTGGGGTTTTACTTTTACCTCTTTTTTTTTGGGTTTTACTTTTACCTCTTTTTTTCTGGGTTTTACTTTTACCTCTTTTTTTTGGGTTTTACTTTTACCTTTTTTTTAAAGACAAGGTCTTATTTTTTAGAAAAACCCTAGAATAAGGCTATAAGCCAAAAAATTAGATAAGGTCTGAAAATTAAGGCCAAAGGCCCAGATCACCCAAAGGAGTCTCTGATACCACTAGAAGAAAAAAGTTCCTCAATAATCGGATAACCACTACAAGTAACGTAATAAAGGCATAAATGACTAAGTATAATGTAAAAATGTAATGTATGATGATTGATTTATAGTTACATAAGTTTGGTCTTTATATAATTCCGTCATACACCTTTTCGTAAAAGGGAATAACTATTGAGTTTCATAGTCTTTTAATTAAGGATAAATTAATGTTAATATTAATTTATTAATTTATTGTTACAACCTCCTTCCTTCGCATAACCTTGTTGTGCAAGGTGTGGAGCAGCATCTGTTAGTAGGTTTGGAATGAACCTAGGATCTTTTTGTTCTATGTTTATGTCAATATTATTGTTCAATGTCTTCATGCCAAAGTGATTGTATTGTATCCTTATTCAAGTATAGTTTGTAGAAATTATTCAACCGATGTGGACACCGCTTGTTCCTTTATCCTATATGGTACAAGTATAGAACAAAACACCACAAAAGTATATCATTTCCCTAGATGGTTAATATACTTTAATAAAATCACTCTTATACCTTGGATATGAAAGATCTAGTATTCATTCCACTTCTCTTCATGTGATCTATAGTACTTGAAAAGAAGCAATAGGAAAGAAAGACAACAAGATAAGAGTAATCATATAGATTAACAATCCATATTAGTGATCAAGGAATATAATAATAATTGACTAATATTAACACAAATAAAATATGGGAAGGGGGAACACTTTTGTATGAATCAAATAAGAAGGTAAATGTACAACCAAATCCTTGATGTCAATACCTTAGTCTTTAACAATGGTCTTTGACACACTCACACAAATATCTTTGCACACAAACTCACTCAACTTTGCCTCAATACCAGACTTCAACCCAACAACATAAGGATGCTCTTCTTGGTCTCTTTTCACGTAGTCCATGAAGTTTTATTTTATAGGCCAAGGGAGGCTCATATGAGATGAGATTATTTAGTAAAGGGATAGGGGATGATCCCCAAGGGTGAGGAGGTCAAGTTCTAGCTCTCCCTAACTAATAGGAGATTCCTCCACCAGATCTCTCGCATGTAAGCTTCTTGAATCTTCCTTTTTTCCCTGTTTTAAGTCTGTCCACACTTCTTGCATAGAGGGTAAAGGTGTCAACTATTCCTATGAAAAAGGTAAAGGTGCTAGTGTTGCTGGAAATTCTCACCTCCTGTATATAGGAGTCATTTCCCTCGCTTGAATCCTTCACAACTAGAACAAATGAGTGATAACAATAATAAGCACTTTCCCTAGAATTGGTAGATGTCTACAATGAGCCTTTTACCTGTCATGTAGTATGATGTATCAGCCTTCTATGGTGCTAGATCTCCATATATGTACCTGCAATAAACACATCAAACAACAAACAAGATTAAAAGTACCAGAAAATGATCTATAACCCTATATCAGTGAATAAGGAATATGATAACAAAATGAGTGATCATAACACAATACATTTTATGAGAAAGGAACCATCATTGCATTAATCATAAAAGAAGAGAGATTACAACCATTTCCTTAGTGTTGTGATTCCTCCTCACATTCCATGTCTTATCCTCAAAGCTCCATCTTGTCTTCTCCATGTTGACCCTAGATTTGGCCAGAACTTAGGCGGCAACAACATAACTTTCCTCCTCCAACCCATGAGGGTTGAGCGAGTATTTATAAGACTTGGGAGGATAGGGATGGTTGAGAAAATGGTGGATGAGGTGGAATGGAGATGCTACAAGAGGGATATAGAGTCTAGGTGGTGCACAAGAGTAGGGATGAGGGTTCAACAAAGCTTTCCTTTGAGAAGCTACATGAATATTCCCTTTTTCCTTTTGAAACTCGAGCACTGTATTTTCACTATGGAGACAAAGTGTTACCAAGGTGGAACCGCTTATTGATAAAAGGGTAAAAGAGGTGGCACCACTCATTTTCAATTGAAAAATGGTGTTAATGAAGAGGGTAACACTTATTTCCTAAAGGGAATAAGCAGTGGTGGACACAAATATGAAAACATAAGCCATGGCTAGTGTCTAACTTCATCACTTGAGGAATTGAGGCAATTTCTGGTGTTTGGTTCTCATTACATGATGGTGATGAGAATTGTGTGTAACAGTTGGCTATTCTTGATGTCAATGAGAATCAAGTTCCAACTCTCTGTCATAAGGAAGAAATTGCACCATCCTACTCAAGAGTGGGAAAAAAAATTTAAAAGAAACCATGGCCAAGTGCTTTTAAGGGTTCTCAAGCATCAGTGGATATTTTAGGTGCAGCGGAAATGCCCCCAAATTATGATGCTAGAAGGATGTGATAGGTAAAATAATTTCTTAGATATAAATATGGCATCAAAGGAAAAGAGAGATGAGATCACAACTAACATAAGACCGGTAACACACTTATCTGACGCAATCATGGCTGTAGACCAATACACTGCAGATCCATGAATATGATGTAGAAATCGGAACATGGCTACGGAACATACAAAGTAGATCCATGTTATCCAAACTCAATATTGGACACATCCAACAATCATACAATGTGGATCCATGTAAGGACTTCAAATAATATTCCATCGCAACCTAAGGATAGGAAATTAAGAAGATGACTACCTAATCACTCAGGGTATTCATTCCAATCCCTAAACAATATAATTCTAACCATGTGAATATATGTCTTGATGTTCAACATGGTATAAATCACTTGATTACCGGTCATTGATGTATACGGTTAACAAGTGGGATGGAAATCACCATTGATGTCAATGATCCCCAAGGTATCTTAGTACATTATCCCAAGTATGAATAATAGTTTTGAAGCTAAACACTTGATAGAATATTTGGATTAGAGGTCATTGATGAAAACCTACTTTCGAAAGCAAGGAAACCTTCCATTGAGGCATACAGGCTTCAATGTAATTGAATTGGTTTCTAAATCTAATTCTTGGATTATATGCTAAAGTCGACAGAAATAGACTCATCGAAGCAGGGCCATAATGTTTCCCCCATCATTGACAAGAACCATGGAACAAAAGTTGAATTTGAAGTGATGAAACAACAAGGAAACTAACTCAGACACGACTGACTTTATAGGAAGGTAAATTCACTGACGAGTTGGATTTCAAAAGAGACATCCTTTGAACAAATTGTGGCATGACAAATGACTTGGTAGCATTGACTTGATGAGACAAAAACCAAATGTAATGTAAGAATATGGTGATACATTGTTTGAATTGACTCAAAGGAGTTAGGTGACTCACAAAAGTGGATTGAATCAGAGACAAGATGAATACCCAAATGTTCGGAAATGCAAATGCAGGGATTTGCAATGTTCAAATGTGCACTGTGAGCCACCATTGATACAAATGAAAATATATTCACCATTCCCTTAATTTCCCCATCACGAAGGATGAGTCTATTTTTTTACGAGTTCAAAGAGGGTAACAAACACTTGATGTAGCTCATCGAAAGGTTAGTCCATTCTCATATGTTTTATGAACCTGAGAAAGGAGAGGATCATTCCCAAAATAGGGTCTATCAGTGTTTAATTTAATGTTTCCATTGAAATCTAACTCAGTATTGTTCATGTTTAGAGAGTGTGAACAAAGATAGAAGGAGACTCGAAAAGGTTCTTTCTCATATGATTTAGTCCGTAGGGCCTGAAAAAGTATAAAATAGTGCCCAATATAACTCTTCTAGATGAAGTCAAATAGAGTATTCATTTTTCATAATTAGTCAATCCGAACTGAAAAAGGGGTAAACTATTGTCAGAAAGACGATTCTTCAAGTACTTTTACGTGCATGAAGAAGGCGAGTTAACTCAGCAATATTTTTCATATTTTAAGAAGTCTAAAAAGAGCTTAAATGTGACTCCATAAGATGTCCTCTTTTTCATAAACCACTTTTAACAAGTCTGAAAAAGCAGAAAAAGTAAACTCGATACCCTTTTACTAGGTTTTTAATGAGCATTTCAAAGGTATAAACGACACTCAGTACCTTTTCATCTTATCCCAAAGCGTGAAACAAACAAAAGAAAATTGCAACATAGCCATAACACCTCGTAAATGTGATCTGGAATATTCAAAAATCAAGTTAGGCTCAATTTCATATAAAAATTATAAAAAGTAAATGGTAAAAACCCTAAAATTAAATATTTTGATTTTAATATTAGAAATAAAAACCAAAATTACTATAAAAGGGGGTAAATAGTAAACTTTTTACCATTGTGACTTCTTTTACCATAGTGAGAGTGAAATTGGTGAAAAAGAGTTGATTTTCAACTGTAGATTTTGGGAGTTGTGGACCATCTCTACTCGAACTGCTCAGGCCAGGTAAAAGATAACTCTCATCCCTTCATTTTTGCTGGTGCATTTCTTGTTTTCAAGGTAAATTTTTTGAGTTTTTGGGAAAATCCCCAAAGGGGCAGAGTGTATACAGTCTGTCGGCTTTTTCCCTTTAGGGAGATACACAGATGCATCCCTCGAAAGAGGAAAGGGCATCGAGGGAGCTCTGTCAACTAAGTTCAAAGGTGCCAGCACTCTGTTCTAGTGTAGAAAGTGCACCAATGGTCGTGGATCCCAAAAAATAAACACACGGTAAATTTTAGGTTGTCTTTATTTCTTTAAATGGTTCACACTTGCTTCTAATAGATGTTTGAATGTTTCTTGCAGGACAAACTAACAGAAAAATGGTTATATAGAAAGAGAGGAAACATGAATTGGATGACCTCCAAAAAGCAATGATCCAATGACTTTGAGGTCTCTCCGTGAATGTGGAATCCTCAAATTCTTTTCAATATTAGAGATGATAACATATATGTGTCTACTAGAGCACATGATACAGATGTGGGATCCTGAACAGCAGCACTTTGTAGTGGGTACTCACACTCTAACAATAGATGTAGAGGGCATATATTCCTTGAATGGTCTATCCCGTAGGGGAAGAACAGTGACATTGATAGGACCACGAGGTGGTGAAAGATATGTAGATGACCTGATTGATGACCATTTCTTGATAGGGACTCATTTAGTTTGTGGGAAAATTCCCATCAAGCACATAATAGATAGATCATTGAGGACTATGGACTTCACAATTGACAAGGTTGTAGGCACTAGGTTGGCTCACCTAACCACATGGGTGTACATGTTGTATTCCATAGAGTGCATGGCTCCCAGTATATTTAAATGGATCGAGGGTCTATTGGTTAGATTGAAAGATTACCTTTCCAGATGCAGGAGGGGAGAGCTGAAACAATTAGACTATGAGACAATAATGGTTTCCTTCTTCTTGGAGAGGGTCCCATTGATGAGACCTCAAGTTCCACTGAGAAGACTAGATGTTGAGGATCCACGGATGAGTAGGTGGGTGGATGCCATGGCCCTCCATGGTGGTGGAGGAGGCCCCAGATTTACCTATGGGCCATCCTTTTTCCGGTTGCTAAGGATACAAATTTTGACGGTAAAGGATTATTCCTACATAGGGACTAACTTTCGAGATGATTTCGACCTACCAATCCCAGAGGGGGATGACTGGGATGGATGAGGTAAGAAAGAAACCAATTCCATGTTTTTCTATATTTTTAATTTTATATTTGATTTTTATGTTGTAATTCTTATATGTGCAAAAAAAATGTCTTGTGCAAATATTGGGCCTTCCCGTCCAGCTGGAGCCTCACCTATCAAGACATGAGGAGCAGTACAAAATATGGTGATCCATCACACAAAGGCAGATGAAGAGTTGGAGGAGATTGAGGAGAACCTACATCAATTGACTATGGGGATTCAGATATTTCCATCGATGATTTACCTAGGCAGTACCAGCATCAAACTATAGGGGTTTCAGGCCTCTTCGGGAGGCTACTCCGTAGAGTGGCTTGGGTCATGATGTGTTACCATGAGCACAATCCTGAGGATTAACCCATACTGGCTCTCACATTTTTGTACTATATTTACACTGAAATCTTTAAAACTTTATTTTTTCCCCCATATATATGTATTTGGAAACTATGATAGTCTCAAACTTTGGGTGACCTAAAATCTTAATTCTTCAGTCCTCTTTGTATCTCAGCTTTACCTTTTATATATATCTAAAAAAAAATTATTTACAGATGTGTGTGCAAATGTGATGTGTCAATGTATGCCTACTATGAATCCAATGCATGATTTTATGTTAAAATGAACTTAACTATGAGCAATGTACCAATCTAATCAAAATTTTCCAAGGAATATTCCACAGCATTTAAATGTCTTGGAACATGTTGATAAGAGACTTTCTCAAAATACATTTCTAAAATCCTAACTCTTATGAATGTACGAAGGAGTAGGGGGTTCCATATGGTGTAGACTTGGTTTAACTGATGCACAACCAACTCCGAGTCTAAGTAAACCCTAATTTATCTTAAATCATTAGAGAGGGATTTCATTGAAAATCCAATCATCGCATGATACTCTATGATATTACTGGTGGAGGGACCTAGGCAAGTACCCCCTAAAACCACCATATCACATATAGGAGAGTACAACACCCAAGTTGTCGATGCAAGATTCAAGGTGCAACGATTAGAACCATCTGTGAAATTGGTAAATATGGTCATCTCTCCATTAAAAATAGGACTTACATAAGTAGAGTTATGAAAAACACATCTTATATCCACACAATGAAACCACACTTTTTAAAGAAACACACAACACTCTATTAAAAATATTTACAATAAAACTCTGCTAAATGACCTAAGCATATTATCTTTTGAGGTAGAGCCTGTTTCATGTCTCTCCCAAGGGTATCCCATCATAATATATTAACTCATATGCACCTTTCTCTAAAACATGACTGATAATATAAGTCCCGTTCCAATTAGACTCTAGTTTCCCAGCCCCCAATGTATCATGTTTATGGCCATAGGTCAAGACTAGGTCTCCTTCGTTAAAAGAGCAAGGTTGAAAAGATATGTCATATTGAGCTTTCATTCATCATTTATGTGCCTCTTTTTCTAAGGAAACGTCACAATGAGTCTCGTCAAGCTTGTTTAAGTACAGGAAGCGTTCTTCTTCTAGGGTGGTATTGGGTAAAATTTCTACAGTGAGTTTCAGAGAAGTAGTCTCACACTCTATTGGAAGAGTGGCCTCTAGTCCATACATGAATTAGAATGGTGTGAAACTAGTGGATGTTTTGATGGTAGTCCTATATGCCCATAGCACAAAAAACAGTTACAAATGTCAATTGCACTTAGATTTCCCTACCATCCAATGAAGCATAGTTTTTAATACTTTATTGATTGATTCAACCTGACCATTGTCCTATGTATGTAAGGTGTAGAGTTATCAAGACAACCCTAATTTTTCACTTAATTCTGCCATCATCTTGTTTTGGAAGTGTGACCTAAGATCAATCACAATGTCTCTAGGAATCCTGAATCTAGCAATAATATGGTTAAAAATAAAAAGAGCACCAGTATTTCCATATTCTGCGTATGTAGGCATAGCCTCAGCCCACTTATTGAAGTAATCCATGGAGAAAATAATGTAGCCATGCCCCTCGACTGAGGTATGTCTACAGTGCATGAAGTCTATGCCCCAATTTGAAAAAGGGCCAATTGCTATGAGAGGATATAACATAGTTGGATGGGTGCAATTTTTGGATGCAAATAAATGAAAAGGAGGGAATTTTTTTACAGTTTCAATACAATCCTTGAACATCGAATGTCAAAAATACCCAACACGCAAGATCTTCTGGGCAGTAGCCAATCTAGAGAGGTGACCGCCATAGGCTCCAGAGTGGAAATCATTTAAAACAATCTCAGCTTCATCATGAGTGAGACATCATCATAATATGGATTCAATGCCACAATGGTATAAAGTATCATTGACAATGATATAATACTTGGCTTGGTGGCAGATGTGATGATGCTCATCGCAAGTTGCAACAGGCTGATATCGTTGTGTCTGGAGATAGAGAATGAGATCTCCATATGAGGGGTTGGTGGTACTAATTAGAAATAAATATTCATTGAGAAATGAATCAATGGGCTCTTTTCCCTCAATAATATGGGGAAAATCACACATAAGCTTAGCGAAGACAAGGTACTTCTTCGAACTAGTTTCAAAAAATTCCAACTCAAACTCCTGGAGAATGACAATCCAGCGTGATCATTTGCCCCCAAGTACTTGACGATTCAAGATATAATACATGGGGTTAGAATATGCATAAACAGTGTTTGTACAAAGAAAAATGTAATGACAAAAATTATGGACCACGATGACCATGGCTAGAGCAATTTTCTCCACATGTGAATAGCGGGTTTTAGAGTCTAAATGACTCTTGCTCACGTAATATATCACATGTTCCTGATCATGTTCGTCGATATGGAGTAAGACCATACGAATGGTTGAAAGGGATGCAACCACATATAGGAAATAATCCTTTGTGTAATCTGGTGGTTCCAGCATAGCTGCATGGGTAAGATTGTGTTTGAGGTTGTTTAACACATGCTGTGCCAAGTCATCCCAAACAAAGGGGCACTAGTACAAAATGAGGAATTAACTACTAGGTGACTAAAAATTCTAGTCACCATAGGTTTTTCAAGTGATTAAATACTAAATATGATCAATTTTGATTGACCCAACTATAAATGACTAAAATTAGCGACTAATTTACTCACTGGTTAACGAATATGACTAGATAATAAGTGACAGAGTTAAAAATAACTAACATAAATGACTAATTTAGTCGTGGCATAAAAAATGACTAGCTAGAAGAATATGAATTAGTCATTTATGTTAGTCATTTGTAATTTTGTCATGGAAAATTGCATATTTGACAATGAAGTGTAAATTTTGTAATTTTTCTACCTTCTATTAGTAAAATTGGTGTCATGCACCTTGATCTTCAGAGATCCAACAAAGCATTTTCATGAATTTTCTCTTGACCATCTTTATCCCTACTACACCATTGAATTAGAAAACCCAGTTAATCATGTTCCAAGGGAATATTAGGTTCCTACGTCAATTATGAATTAAGCACTAGAACGAGTACTATATCGATACCTATCTAGAAGCATCATAGCCCTACATCCCCTTGAGAACCGGTCATTCAAGTGTGCCTCCTCCACGTAGACATACCAAATGCATCTAATGAAGGCCAAAAAAACACGTCAACTTCGGATCTATGGGTTAAAGGTATTCTTCAACCCCTGCTCTCCTGTTTTTTCACTTGATACCCTATTTTTGCAGACTATAGATCGATTCAAGATCTCGCAGTGACCAATCAAAATGATTCAAAGGTCTGGTTCTTGCCGCTCTGATCGTGTTCATTACTCTAATCAATGACCAGTTGTTATGGTATTTTACCAGTTTCAATGCTACTAGAGTTACTGGTTCCACTTTACATTCACAATTATCACCATCTCTAGCCTATGCTCTCATAACCATATGCATTTTAATCTTTCATCCTAGGAAAAGCATGAGCACCCTCCTACAATGCCACTATTTGCAAAGGTCATTTATTTTTGCACATCAACATTCCTCTAATGCTCCAAAGGAAAATTGAAGGAAACATTAGAATAAGTGATTAAACTTTACAAGAAGGTTTACTTGTTGGAGATGTCATTGTAGAGCAAGGGTTGAACAATACCTTCAGCCCATAGATCTGAAGTTGACGTGTTTTTTTGGCCATGCATTGGATGAATTTGGTAAGTCTATGTGCAGAAGACGCATTCAAATGGCTAGTTCTTGAGGGGATGTAGGGCCTCATCTGTGTCCGTCGCCGATTGTTGTCCCAAAGAGTATTGATCATATTTTGGTACTGATCGGAGTCAATGATTTAGACGAGAAGTGGCAATGATGACCGGTTTTTGAGCCAAATCGTCAACTCCGTAAAGTACTCCATTTATAAAACTAAAAAAATTATATGATAATTATTAAAAAATATAATATATAACCAATTAACATAATTTATATAATAAAATAATAAAAATAAAACAAAAAAAAAATCTATATAATTTATATAATAAAATAATAAAAATAAAACAAAATCAAAAAAATCTATCTAATTTATATAAAAAAATATATATAAAAAGAAACAAAAAAATCTATTTTCATTTGCAGCTCTACCCAGCTAGTGTATCGAATAGCTCTCCACCCACCTTTACTACAACAACATCGATGACAACCACATTCATGGCCAAGGGTTGATCTTCCTGAACCATCATCCTTCAATTCAATCAATTATTGCTCAACCTGCTCATTCCCGCCAAATAGCCTGTCCGTCGGTGCCAAACATAGGAGGCTTTGGTGGGTTATCGATATGGATATTGGTAATATCGGTTGAAGAGGTTGTTTTGAATAAAACAACATTCGAGAGAACTTGGAGGATATTAAAGATGTCAGCTATGAATTCTGCACCTCTGGCGTCAACATCACCTTCTTTGTTTACAAAATCCCTAGTAAGTTTATTGATTACTGTGAATTGATAAATCTTTACTTGTTATTGAATTCTGAATAATAACGATTTATAATGTACCATCGCAATTTACAGAAATAAACATGCATTTTACCATTTAATAAGCCATCACATATCTTATCAAGTATAAGAATAGCTCACTCGGTTCCAGGTGTAACAGCAGAATATGCGTATGCGAAGTTTAGGGAGAAGGTAGTTTACCCTTTTTTTTTATTTCACCTATATGTTTGCCTTATCACTTTCTAGGCCCACCTTAGTCTATGATCTGGTGTTTTCAGTCATATGTCATTTAATGGACGATACAGGATTGGATTACTGATGCTATAGACCATTGGGACCATTGATTCATACCCTTATTATGCTCATTTATTGTTGCCCATGCTTCTTTCTTTACCTTTTTTTACCATTATTTTCATGGGCCAATTCTCTACAGTATTTTTAATTTATTTAGTAGTCAGTTGATCCAGAACCTTTAGTTGTAAACTAAGTTTCAGAGTAACTCATGGGATGTAGCTATGGTATGTGCAAATGAATGGTGATTCCCTTCTAGTGCTAAAACCTATGCCTATACAAGCCCGTAGTGGTTCCAGGTCTGTCGATACGTAATAAGTGTTAGTTTACCTGGCATCAGTGGTAAATACAAAGGTAATAGATACAAAGGTAGCTATAGCAAGGGGAAATGTAACCAAGAAAGCAGCATAGGCGGTGGTTAACATTGTTGGAGATCCAAATCCAGCCATAGATTCAACAACTCTAACAAACAGCCCTAGATCAAGACCTATAAGTTAAAGTGTGGTGCTGGAGCATAGGGTTTAGGGAATAACCTAGACCTAGGGAGTAAAATATGGAGGAATATGTACCACCTAGGAAAGGTCATTGGAGAAGAAGCAGCACTGTCAGCAAAGACTAAAAAAAGCACCACCAAAAGCAGTGGGAGAGGTGGCACCATCTCCAGTGGTTTACCCATCACGAGTTGTCTTTGATCCAGCACCAGTACCAGTACTAGGATTAGTATATATAGCAGTAGCTTCTTTCTGGCACGTCATCAGTGTAGATTCAATATCCACTTATAGCTTCTTGTTATAGCTCCTTCAATTACATATCCAGAATTTGGTAGATTTGTTGTAAATCCCTCCTCACATTATCGAAGGAAGAGTATATTAAACCCTCGTAGTGTGGATATATGGGTTATGCTTGATTCCCATATCTTCCTATATTGTAACGTTGATATGAGGGTTTATATGCTTGATGCCCATATCCTCCACAACCATGTACATACCTATGTGATTATTTATGAATGACACTTCATCTCTGTGCACTTGGATTACCTTCTTTGAGACATTTTTTGGTGAGGTTTCTCACTTGAGTTTGCGTGGAGACTTTCATGATTCTATTATCATAGCCTATTTTGCATTGGCCATACTCTCTTTGTAAGGGCTGAAACTAGGATTGCAAATTGTGAGCTCCAAAGGAGACCATGAGAATAGGAGCAGGTCACAGGTTTGTTAGAGACCAAGATCATCTAGGGAAATCACTGGAGGAAGGGATACATTTATTCAAGGATGAATTCATTGCAAACAAGGGACATGATTTCAGGAGGGTCAAGTGCTCTAAGAGCTGAGTTCATTTGTTGAGAAGAGGCCTGAATTATATTTTTCCTAGGGTTCAATATTATCTGGTGGTTGTTTCTCCTAAGGCCAAATTTGTAGATCG
>LPNX010185768.1:8650-58284 GCA_001517045.1 Pseudotsuga menziesii | reverse complement strand
ATTGTAATTGAATTCTAATGTGTAGACTGTAATGTAATTGTAATTTAAATTTTAAATTGTAATGATGTTGACGATGATGACGATGATGATGATGATGGTAATGGTGATGATGACTGTAATGATGTTGACGATGATGAAGATCAAGATGACGATGATGATGATGATGATGGTGATGATGATGATGTGAATGATGATGATGGTGATGGAAATGATGATGATGAAGACGATGATGATGATTATGATGATGATAATGAGGGTCATGATGATGAAGACGACAATGATGAAGACGGCGATGATGATGATCATCATCATCATCGTCATCTTCATCTTCATCATCATGATGATGGAAATGGTGGTGATGATGATGATGAGGGTCATGATGATGATGATGATGATGATGATGACCATCACCGTCATCATCGGCGCCATTACCATCATCATCATCATCATCATGACGATGATGATGATGATGAGGGTCATGATGATGAAGACGACACCAATGATGAAGATGATGATGAGGGTTCCTCTTGTAGGTTGGGTGGTTGGGGAAGTATGATGTATTTGTCCCCATCCAGATTCAAAACCCATGATTAAATGTACATGACACATACAACAGTGTCAGAATTTCAGTTAATGAAAAAGGTTACATAGATTCTTAAACATATATATTATTGTGCATAAAAGTAGATGAATAGATTATTGAATAGTTAATTACACATCCCAAAGTAGTGAGGCCTCTCATCGAAAATTTGGGCATTTTTTATTATTAACAACCTTTTCATATGAATGGTAAAGTATCATAACACAAATACTATGATTTATCTAAATTCATTAGAAAATACTCAATCTTAATGAACATAGGTACATGTAAGATTTATATGCCCAATAATGGAAGACAAGGATTATAGTTTACCATTACCTTTAATGCATAAAGGTAAATGGAAATTATTCGATGTTTAATTATTTTGGAAAGGTTTTAATGTAAATAGTTCCACAAGTAGATGTTTGATTTTTATAATCAAGAGATAATGATTTCAAATAAATTGAAATTATGACCTTGATTAATTATTATGAGATAACAATATAGAAACACTATAATTCATTTTCTTATACTTGGTATATATAAAAAGATGTCACAACTCTCAATTTTATTATTATAATCTTTATATGGAAATAGTTAGTTAATTGTACTTAAATATATACAAAATATTAAACAATGATTGATTATGAAAGCAAGTCCTTTTTATGCCAATAGACAATAGACACTTTTGATCTTAATGCAAGTCTCTATATAGTTTATTAAATGATTATGTTATAATATAGAGTTTACACTTTAATGGTTAATGAGTCTAATGCTTTAGATATCTCACAAATGATTTGCCACAACTTATTAGGAAATTAAATGAAAAAAATAATGATAATTTACATCCCATACCCTAATTGAATACCAAAGATAATGGGTGTGTTACAAATAAATATTGTAAAGGAGCATATTGAAACTATCAGAAGCATATTTTATGTTAGTGAAGCTTTAACTTTCATAATGAAAACTATGAGGGTTTAATATACAACATTGAATCCTTGTAGTGAAATTTGTAGTGGATTTAATATGATTGGGAATATTGATCATATGTATAGGGAGAAGATGAATAAGGAACCCAAAACTATTTATACCTAATTGTATTAAAGGTAGACGAAGAGGGATAAAGATTAAGTAATTTGTCTTTGTAGTAGCCTTTTCCCTTTTATTTACAACTTAAGATCGTTATAGATTGTGAAGAAGGGAGAATTGAGATGATGTTGGAAAAATAGCATATGCAATAATTAGATATAATCAATAATATGAAGGACTGAGTTAATCGTCTCTTAATTAGGAAAATACAACTCAATAATTACCACATTGGAGGTTGGTGCTTGAGGAAATTTTATGACTTCTTGTGCCTGTGGAAATTGTCATTACAGCGTTTTGTCCATCCTTTAGCCCTCTGACAAGTAAGAAAACAGATAATGGAGGGATATTGCTGCATGTTTTGTCCATCCCTTGGCCCTCCGATGAGTAAGAAAATAGAGGGAGATTGTTGTGCATTTTTTCCATCCTTTGGCCCTCCGACGAGTAAGAAAATAGAGGGTGATAGCTGCAACTTTCTCTACAGCATTTTGTCCATCCTTTGGCCCTCCGACGAGTAAGAAAACAGATGGAGATAGTTGTCGATTTAGAGAGAGCCCTTATGCTGACTATGAAGGGCCAATGACCGGTAAGTCAGTTACCAAACTTTCATTCACTACCTTGTATTGTTTCATTCCAAGGGCACAATAATTAGGGGTTTAATTTCCTTCACCTGATATAGAGGATGGTTTCCTTAGTAATTAGGGGTTTAATAATTAGGGGTTTAATTGAGCCTTGCCCTGGTCTCCTTACCATGCTACTTGGATTTTAATTACTTATTTTTAGGATTTAAAACCCTAGATTATTCACAAGAAGGTCCCTCCCTATCAAAACTAGACGAATCCAACTAATAAAAATAGGAATCATGGAGAGGAATTTCTTTATCATTCCCTTACAGGTGGGTGGGACTAGTGAGGCTACACTGGTTGATTTAGAGGTTGACGAAACCATGCCATTCTGGAAAAGATTAAATAAATGTATTTTACGCTGCATAAACCTGAGTTGGGACCGATGGAAGTAAGGTATAGCATGGGATTGTTGTTAGAGTTAGGATTATTACCATGGGAATGCATGTGATCGAGTTGCTAAATGCATATGGCCTAGAGATTCATGTAAGTGATTAAATTATTCTTGGAATGTGCATGTTTGAATCATCTCAATTTTAGAAGTGTCCACAATTATCCCATAAAATTTCAAAATAAACCATGATAATGTTTTGGATATAGAAGCATTGTGAGAATAGAAAGTGGAGCAGTGGAAAAAGTACATAGAAGCTAGTGAATGGAAGACATTAAAAATAAAATGTAAATGGGCATATTATGATAAGACCTAATTAGGAATATGTACCCCTTATTTTATTAATTCAGTGGTTCACTGGTGTAAGCTCTAGATGTAAATATAGATGATAGAACTGAGGGGGGGTTGGCATATTGAAATAATAGATATCTAGTGTGTAACTTAGAGGGAGATTTGTGTCGTAACTAATTCAATTTTAAAAAGCAGATTGCTAGGTTAATCTTGACTTGGTTAAGGGTGGAAAGGTTAATCTTTATGAGGTTTAGGATGGCCTTCCTTTATGTGGTTTATAGTGGCCCATGGTTTTTATCACATGGTATTTTATGATATGAATCCCATTAAAGGTTTGATGTCTCCATTGTAAATTGCTTTACTAGGTCAGCTTGGACAAGATGATGAAGATATATTTGTAGCTGCTTTTCCCTTTATAGGTTTATAGGGTACTTGGATTTTATATATGATTGTTACTTACACTATTTTATCTCATGTATTTAAATAAGGAAATTAAACCAACTAACTAGTTTTAATTAACCAATAATTCCTCTCCCTTTGGTCGAGCATTATTTTGCATCCTCAATAATCTAGAAACCCTAATGATGGAAATACAAAGAGAAGAATGGAAAATCACATGGAATTTACCATTGTAGGCAATGAGTCTCCTTGGGTTGAAGAATATATTTGTGAGAGGTATTCAAGAGAGATCCACTTATTGGAGGATTCTACATACATATCTACAATTCCTTGCAAAGTAAGACATTGACCTGATCTGCAATAAAAGATATGTATCAATATATACTCAATTAACATTAGATATACTACTGTAAATAAAATTACTAATAATGCAGATTTTATAAATCATAGTGCCATCAAGGGTATGAGACCTCCCTTAACAGTTGTAGGGTTTACAGGCCCAAGGTATGAGCAGAACTAAGACAATGAAGATTCCCTAGGATGAATAAAGAAGCTTGCAAGGTTGTATGCAAGCTAGTAATGAGAGATCCATGTATAGGTTATAGAGATGGGGAATGAATTTAAGGCATAGGGGTACACTAGGTTATACATTGGAGGGTTCAAGTCTTAAAGAACAATTGTATTGTGCTTGTTGACTCAATGTCATGGGTTTGGTAAGACTTTGCCTTGAGTTTTAGGACCTAAAATGACCTAGTATATTTGCACATTGTGGATCGCATAAGGAACATCCTTAATAATTTATGGTGTAATGTCCCATAAATGACCCTCTATAATAAAGTAGCATATATTATGTAAATTTTTTTTCTTTACAACATTTTTATTACATTTAAAGTGATACACCATGAGACAATTATAACTACGGTATATTTTAACATATGTAAATATTTGCTTTTCTTCTTTTCATGAAAGATATCCAAGGCTTACTGGGCAAAAAGAAACTTAGAGAGACGAATGGGGAAGGCTTAAGAAGCTTATGAAATATCCATGTGTCAAGATAGTCTTGTTCTATTCCAAAAATGAAGGAAGTGGAGGAAACTATTCTCTAGATTTGAGCCAACATCTCCTAATTTTTAGCTACATGTGTCCTCCCAAAATACTAGAACTAAGGTAAGTTGTTTAGGACTCTATTACTTCCAAAATATCTATAAAAATGAAAAGGAGGAAAGGGGTAGGGGTTGGACGTTTGATGGGTTACGAAAAGTAATGTTGTTGGATTTTAGTTATGTGTTGTTGGTTGGGGTTACAAACTGGTTTTCAATTGCTGATTTTAGCATTCCCTTAATTGAATTTCTTTATCATTACCTATTTGTTAAATTAGGAGCATCAACAAAGAAATCTGTGGGGGTGCTACTCTATCTAGATTGAGTTGTAGAAGAAGGTATGTGATCTTAGATTAGTAATTTCTAGCTTCCAACTACATTTCTAGCAAGATGTTTCATGTTGTTCCTCAAAAATTGCCCAGCTTTGGAGTTGGGGCTTCTTCATTGTTGTTTGGAAGGCCAAACCAAGCTCAACCTTCCCAGAATTGTTGTTGTATGTTGATGTTTAATACCTCAGAACTTGGCCCAATTCTATCCTGAAAACAAGCCCAGGTCTGTTTCTCTCACTCTATCTCTACCCACAAATCTAACATTATTTCAATTTACTCTCATTTCGACTACTGGAGTATGCCTAGAATTTATGTTACTGGTTGTTAGATTGCTGGTATAAACCCATATTGAGTTTTTATCACTCTGTTTACCCACACACTTTCCCATAAGAGCTCAAATATTGAGGTTTTATAATTTTGATATTGTATTTTATCATTTTGATATTCTTTTTAGATCTAGACTGCTGCGAATAATTTTCAAGTCACATGTTAGTTGATGCTTAGACTGGTGCACATGAAATGACGCCTAAAGGATGCTCATAATTGAAAATAAGGCTGCCTCTAATAGAGTGATTATCCTATACCCATGATATTGAGCAATAGTATTGGGTTGATTCCTATCACTCCTTGTTATGTAAATATAGCATACTCTTTTATGGAATAAAGGCATACAATCTCTGTCATAGTGTAGAGTGAATTCAGTACAGTGTTCATTATTTAACTAAGCTCACTCCCATTGATTAGTGTGAAGATCCGTTGCTTGTCCTTATTTGATACCATGTATCTCATCGTTCAATCACTTATTGCCACTGGTTAAATATTGGTGATAGGGTAGTGTACTTATTAGGGATTCACTTATGAAATAATCATGGTAATCCAACAACCTTGTACTTAGTTGATACGTAACATGATAGAAAGAGTTGAACATCTCATTATTATGTATACATGGTGTTAGTTGCTTACAAACTCAATACTATGCTTACTTTTACATTAATATATAGTATATATTATGGAAACATAGGTACCATTCATCATAAGTAGTGAGCTTAGAGATTATATATGGAACTACTTGACCCTTTAAAGATGAAGTAAGGTGAAGAGTAACATTATGGATATCATACTTGATTCATGGGTATTTATGTCCATATTAGCCTTATCTCTCTAATTGGGTAGTGTATGATTCAGTATTCTTATGGATACCGTATGAATAGAATAAAATTAACATTACACATATTAGGAGGATATACTATCTTTTTATATTAGGGAAACAATGTATATAATGTATAGAACATGATATCCTTATATTAGAGTAATTACAAGTGTACATGGCTTGTAACAAGCTAATCTCTTGCTTCTGATATCAATATCATAGGAATAGAGCCAATCACATAAGGCTATACTAGTACTGTAATTTCATATGCTACCAATATAATGGAAATAGTTTTGATATCATGTTCATTAACTCCAATGTTAGAACCAATATGGTATAATACTAAACAATCATAACTAAGAAGGAGTAAGCATAACCAGTAGCTTGAATAAGATTACACATATACTAAGAAGTAATAAAGCTCATGGAGCCGAATTAGGTATAAATGTTGTCTTTTCCCACATTCAGCCCATAATTAGAAAAGAATGTTGTTTTAGGGCTTCTTGAGGCCATAAACAAACCCAGAATTGCCCATAGTCTTGTAAAAAAGGTATAGACCTATCTAAAAAGTAATATTTGTCATAGGACAAAGATTTCTAATCCATTTGCCAATTACAGGAAATCTTTTTCATATGACAAATATTTCTAGAATGTCTTTTCTTTTAATTGGTAATAACCCCATTAAGTTAGGATCACTTAGAATACTAGGCAATATTGGGACCCAATATACTACAGAAGATGGACAGGAAAATGGCTCTAATGAAGACTAGTCTAAAGGGAGATAAAAATTGTTAAAATAAATATAACAATACAAAAGGGAACATAATTCGCTATAGTTGATTTATTGGTGTCTCAAGCCCAACTTGATGAAGAAATGGTTTCCTAAAAGGTCAAGTTTAAACTATTCCTAGATTAACCAGTTTCAAAGAAAAGAACTATAAAGATAACCAGAGGGTTTTTTGCTCTTCCCATAGAGATGAATATTTTATTTTGGAAATGTATGTGACCTATATGCTTAGTGGGGATGAAAACTGAAACTAATTAATACCTTTTTGTTGTTGCAAAACGCTTATCCTTGTAAGTTCATATAAAGTACAAATAGTAGGCCTTTACATCACTAAATTTTCTCTTTCCACCACAGTGAGGAAGGAAAGCATATCCAACTGGGTCGTAATAGTAGAGGACATAGTGTACTCTCGTAGAAATGCACTTAACATAAATTTTAGTTTCTTAATTTTCCCAAAAACTTTGGAAATCCATTCAATTGAAGCCCTTTTTAGGATCCTCAAAGTTGCTCTATATCATTTTTTCCATGAAAGAATTTGTATAAAATAATAGGTTTCATAATTCCACATGTCTCCATATGAATTTATATATGGAAGGCCTTACATAACCCCTCTAACTTGGAGTCACTTAAAATACCAAGCAATTTTGGGACTCAAGATACTACAAGAGATGGAAGAACAAATGGCTAAGAAAATGATTGTTTAAAGAACTATGAGAATACAAACTTGGGATTGATTTCCCTGTAGCTTATTTAATGGCGTCTCCAACCCATCTTGAAGAAGAAATGGTTTCCTAGAATATCAAGTTGCAATTCTTCCTAGATAACCAAATTCAGGAAATAAAATTATAAATATAACTAGAAGGTTTTCCAGTTCTTCTCATAGAGATGAATATTTCAATTTGGAAATGTCTATGTCCTATATGCTTGGAGGGGAGGTGTGATGAAACTAGTAAATACTTTTTTGTTGTTTTTTCAAAAGGCTTAGTTTTATAAGTCAAGATAATTTTACAAAGAGTGATCCTTTACATCACTGAATTTCCTCTTACCACCACAATGAGGAAGGAAATCATATCCAACTAGGTTGTAATAGTATAGGAGATAATGTACTCTCCTAGAAAGGAACTTAGCATAAATTTGAGCTTCCTAGTATTCCAAAAAACTTTGGAAATCCATTCAATTCAAACCCTCTTTAGGATCCTAAAAGTTACTTTATATCTCCTTTTCCATGAATAGGATAGAGTTGTCCTCCAGAGGACATGCTAAATGGACACCAATAAATTTCACCCAGAACATAGCATAATTGCTTCTCAGCTCATAGAATTAGCCCAGAATTGGATTTCTGCTCATTCTTTGCTTCTAAAACACGCCCAGAACTACTGCTCAATTGCATAAGTCAGCCAAGAATATGGATAGGAGGTTTCTTTCTTCTGTTAGACATGAGTTCAAGTACCAATAGAAGCCACTTCAAAAATTTTCTTCCACCTTTTTTTCCCATGAAAGATGGCACCAGAAAATTATTAATATATAGTGGTGTAAGATTTCAAAGTTAGGCATACATATTATGTTGAGTTCTTGGGATTAAACCAGATGAAAGACTTTAAAATTGTTCGACACTAGTGAATCAATTTCTTCTCAACCCCCATATGGGCCTTAAAAATTAAGAAGTTGTAACTATTTACCTAATCTGTGACTATGAAAAATCATCCATAGTCCTGAAAATACTACAAATGAAATGGAAAATACTACAAAAGCATGCATAGGTCATGATGGGTGGTCAACTGGATTTTTGCTGAGCTAAACTGGGCTAATTCCTAGTGATCAACATTTTGAGCACATCGCAGCCTCTTAAGCATTAGTAGACAGTATCTAGGTCTGGTACTGTTTTGAATAATTATGGGAGCCTTATTATAAGTCCTAGGTCAATTCTGTTCATAAAGGCCAGCAGTAGGAGGCTTGGTTTTCAATTGTGGCTGGAAAACTATGCATGTTTTCATTTTTCTCTCTACCTTCATAACAACATTCAACAACATTTTAGGGCATCTCTAATTTGAGTTTGGGGCATGGCAAAGACCTGAAATATGGTCCATCCTATCACAGAAATGCATCAATACATTGAGTTTGTCTTCCAGCACAAGGGGTGGGAAGATGTTACAGGATCAATATTTCTCTGTCTGTTTTGGGCAATCTTTGACACACCATCAATGATGGACCTATAGAAGATTCTCCATTATATGGTCTCTGAGGAATGTTTAGTGTGCACAGCATTGATTATTGGTGAGAGATATTGTATTTTGACGACAAGAGCTAGCTGGAAGTGTAGAAAAATTGTTACTGAGGTGACAGTGGGTAACACCCTTAGGTTATTGTTGGATAGCTTGTTTTTAGGGGCTTAATCACACGTGCTAGATGAAGCTGTAACAAGGACTTTGTAAAACTACTTTTGGTATATTTAATTAATAAATCATTGATGGATTTGATTGTGTGCCAAACTATAAGCACAACTACTTGTGTTTATTTTTTAGTTGACATAGCTCAAGGCTTAAATGCAACCCCATGCTTATTATGCTCGGTGCACCAATTAGATTTCCTTCTCTTTATTTGAAGAGAAGGTAGGCCCTACCCATACATACAAAATTATAGTCTATGTTGTAGAATAGATATGTCTGGAACTAGCAATGGAAGCTGGGCATTTCTCCAGCTATATAGACTCAAGATTCTTGTGCAAAGCATGCTTTCCAATTGTATGAGGATAGCCATTTTCCAACTCAATACTTTAAGGGTTAAACAATAAGAGCGACATACTGTTCTGCAACCTGCTTCAACAAAAATATGGGTAGCTTCTTCCTTATTCACCCCTTAGTATACTTAGTAAAACATGGACTTAAAATAAGGATTCACATAAACTTTGTTGGAAATTAATGGATAGTAGTCTAGACATATATATGCCAAAATGAATAGCACTGGAGGGATGGAATTATGAGGGATTGATGTCCAAAGAGTGAATTTTTTCTCCTTGTGTTGCATATGTAAGTATTATGGTTTTCAAACAATTGATCCAACATAAAATTTCAATAGTGGTATACTTTGAAAATGCTACCCTTTCCTTTCAGTTATATAAATTGTCCTGATAATTCTATACATCCTCTTTCACCTTAGTGATTCCATAGGCTAGCTAGGGTGTGGAATGGACATTGTATAATAAATGAAACAATTGTTTCATGACCTTTTTAGGTATACATTTCCTTTTTATATCCTCTATGTTTCCTCATTTTTGGCATATCCTTACACCTTAGATCTGCAAACTTGGGACTGCATTATTCATTTTTTCCAAAACCTACAAACCCTAATTTCCCTATTGTTTGTCTATTCTTATCTCTCATATACCTCTCTAACATTTGGTTCTAACCCTAAATGATGGAAATTTTCCATTCCATTCATGAATAATTCCATTCGATTCAACCCTAAACATGAAGAATTACATTCAATTCAATGCTAAACATGAAGAATTCCATTCAATTCAACCCTAAACATGAATAATTCCATTCAATTCAACCCTAAATGATGGATTTGGATGCAACTAATACAACCTCAAAACCATAATGGCTATCGGGACAAGACTTCGACGAGAGTTTGCTGTGATGAGTTGGAAGTTTTTCTAAGTTATATGTAAGCCTACGGGTGTAGAGTAAGGAGAGAGGAGTGGCCAAGAAAATGAATAATCGGACCAATGTAGACCGGAGAACTGACCTACAAGTTGTGTGATCAGGTCGTTGTAGTGTTAGAAGCTCTCAGAATCTAAACTCATCTAAAGAGATTGGAGAAAGTAATACATTTCGTCGGATATCCGACATATATGCTATACCATCAACATCATAAATTTGTTTGTAAGAATTTAGCCATGTCTACAGGGAGCACAATATGAGTGCAGACCGTTTATCCAATGAAGCATTGAATATGAATGCTGGACTCCTCTCCTTCTCATAACTTTTAGAAGGAGAAATCATTGAGGAAGGCATGATACAGTTAATTTAAGAGCCTTTGGATTTGCGTGAAATAGGCTTTTTTGGTTCTTTCTACTATGGGATACATCAACATCTTTCTTGTTTTAGATGGGGATATAGAGTTTTTTTTCATCCCCTCAGGGGTGTGTTTTCTCCACCCTCGATGCCTCCTTGGATAAGCTGTTTGGGATCCTTATGTTCTTTGTGTCGTATTTATACTTAATTCATCTTAGGATTGTGGGTTCCATCCCTCCCCTTGAGATATTTTTTGATACTTATGATCTCCACTTGTTAATGGACTGACTTATTTCCAGGACTATGTAAAAGTTACATTTTATTCACTACTGAATATCAAGCTGGAACACCTCTTTTTCTTCTGAAAAAAAGATACATAATATTTTCAAATGATTTTATCACATATATTGAGATCCGTAAACTGGGTCTTTTATATTTTTGGGTGAGGAAACAAACTAAATTAAAATAGGTGCACTAGTCGATATTGTAAAAAACATAGTTTGTATTTTGAGAATAATTGGCCGAAGCATTTGATATGGAACGACTTGATATCTATATCGTGTTAAAGGAGTATGTGTTGAATTGTTATACTAGGGAATTATTGATATTATTCAGGAAAATTATATCAACATTATGTCATGCTTATAAGTCTTTCCAATTTTTTTGCTGGTATTTTTCTATTATTTGCCAAAAAAAAATTCGGCCATTGTGCAGGTAGAACAAAACAGGTATTTGTCGGACCTATCTTCCTCCAGTGAGGGGATTTTGGGAAGGCTAGAGGAAAGTGAGACATCCAGAGGTCTGCAAGGGCTAGATCAACTAGATTTCATAAGATCGGAAGAAAAATCAATAAACGCATGGAATTTTTTCTCAAAGGAGGGGGGTCATGTTCCTATGATGATGAGACAGTAGGAGACATTGAGGTGCCCTTAAGGTACAAAAACCTAGTGAAACAATGGGTTCCTAGGTATCTTCCTCAAGTAAAAACTGATTTTTGTGTGAATGAGAGGATATATAGAATTGCACCGTCATCATTACATGGATTGGGATGGTTTTGCATGGATGGCATAAAGGTTGGATATGACAAATATATAAAATTGATGGAGTATGTTGGACCCTATTACAACTACAGTGATTGGATGCTCCTGGTCCAATATACACGAAGTATGTGTAGATATGGGTTGTCAGCAAATTATATGCAACTGAAAGACAAAGCTCAAAATAAAAGAGCAACGTTTTACATTAACGGAAGGCCAAAAACAACTGGTAATATTGTGGGGATTATAAAAAGTACACAACTAGGGTCTACACTTAAGCAACCCAACTGCATATTCGAGTCACGTGAAGGAAATCATGTTTTGTATGTGCCATTAAATCAATAGTTGTTGGTGAAGAACTGCTTATTAATTACAATTTGAATCATGTAGATACACACACGGTTAGTATGGTTGTGATACATCCAACAATTTACCCAACATTTTATTAATTAATTTAATATCTATAGGATTTTTCGTTAGCATATAATTATGATTTTCTAATAAATTTCCTATGTTGACTTCCCGGGGAGGTGATGGGGGGATCATCACCCCAGAAGAAGGTGAGAGGAGTACACGATCCGCGAGGCAACAAGTATACATCAAAATGTTATGTTTTAAAATTGTTTTAGTGAATATTCTAGTTTAGTTAGGTAATTTTTAGTATGTTTTTAATGCAGGGTTCTCTCAGGCGCACCTCCCTCTTCATAGATGTTAGTAGACCTGAATCAAGGCAACATGTATACATAGATATTGCCATTGTAATAAATTTAGGATGGACAAACAGATCTGTTGTTATGTATTTTCATTAGTATATTTGGTTCGTTTATATAATCCTATATATTTTCCATGCAGAGTGTTGATCAGGGAAGCCAACCAGCTATTGATCATCCGATAGCAGTATCAAAGAAACAGGTAAACATGAATGTAATTCTCCATTTGAAATACTTTAAAATTGTACACATGTATATCATGTAGCATAATGTTTATTTTTTTATGTATTTTTTCATCTCTATGTTTGTGTTCATGATGATAATGTTGTCTACGTTTTTGCAGGTTGATGATCAAGGAAAGTCCCCAACAATTGATCAGACAATGTAACAAATATTAAATAAATATTAATTAAATTAGTTAACTAGTATCCGAAACGGTGTGATCTTTCATTGTACACACTCAATCGTATACAGGCGAGTACCAATTGTAATATTCACCATCTTCAATATATATCATAAATTATTATTTAAATATGGATTTCGTGTCCTGAAGCTGATTGATTCATTTGGTATTAGAGCCAACAAAAGTCTGCCACTGTCCTTTATCTCTCCCAGCTGCCTTCCGCTGCAGTTCATGCTCCACCTCTTCCTGCATCCGCGCCTTTCGACCCTCTCCCATTCCACCGTTCTCCTTCGCGCCGCTGCTACTCCTATTCCCACATATACTCCTTAATCATCCACATCACGCCTCCTTCATCCTCGCTGCTCTTCCACACCTCCTCCTCGCTTCTCCCTCATGCCTCCATCAGCCACCCCTCCATCCATTCCATGATGCATCTCCCGCTCCTTCATCCACCCCTCCATTCACCTCCATCCCCTCATGCCTCCATCACCCACATCCATTCACCACATCATCCATTCCCCAACTACTCCATGCTTTTATCATCCTTTTTAAAGTTAAATAATATATTAATTTTATTCACCACCACACTTTTCAAAAATAAAATAAAATAAAAATATAATAATAAAGTTAAATAATATATAAATTATTAACTTTATAAATTACAAATAATAATAATTATTATATTATTATTATTACTATCACTTGATTTTAGTCAAGCACACACACACACACAAAAAAAAAAACCCCACAAATATTACTCATCCTCCTAAGCCAAAATTGGGTCTAATTATTCACCACCACACCTCAGAAGCATGACGACGAAGTTAAAGGCCCAAATCGAAAAATTGCAGAAGGATTTCAATGAGAGCATTAGTAAGAGTCAAGAATATTTAAAGGAAGAAATAAAAAATTGCAATACAAAGCTGAAAAATGAAATCAGAGAGGAAGTCGTTTCAGTGTTAGATAGAAGGTTAGATGACAAATTAGATGGGATGAAGGTAAAACAAGAGAAACTGAATGACAAGCTAAATACTCTCATGGGGATGATGGAAAAGAAAAAGACAAAATATCGCCACAAACAAAAAGATGATTCAGATATGTCGTGTACTTTAGCCAGCAATTCGGGATCACCACCATGCAACAAGACAAGAAGGAATCAGCGTTATGTAGTCTATCCCCCCAAAGAAAAAATAGAAATGTCAAATTTTAGTGGAAATGATGAACATTGCGTTGCGTTGTTAAATAAAGCAGAAGAATACTTCGATATCTATAACATCACAACAGATGTAGAAAAGGTGAAGTATGCATCTTGAAAACCATGCCTATAACTGGTATATGTGGTGGAAAGGTGACAACTTTGCATACACATGGAATTTGTTCAAACCTGATTTCCTCAAAAGGTTTCAAGGAATCAATGAAGACAAATTTTTCTCGAAGCTTACCAGGTTACAACAAAAAGGAAGCATCGAAGAATTCGCACACCAATGGAAATCACTCGCTACTAAAGTATTTGGTTAACAAACAAACAACGACTAGAAACTTACTTGGGAGGACTAAAACCTTACATACAAAAAGAGTTAAAAATGCATGACATACCGAATGTTGAGGCAGCAAAACAAAAAGCAAAAGCAGTTGAGGCCAGATTTGACAACTTCCAATCAAACAAAGGAAAGTCATATTCACAGAGAAACATCAAGACGACTCCAGAGGACAATACAAGAAAATACATCCCTCCACCTAAAAGGGACGACAAGAAGAACCTCGAAAATCAATGAATGAGGGAAGGAAAATGCCGACGATGTGGAGACAGATGGAATCCTAAACATAGGTGTCGCCATGAGGATAGCTCAAAGAAATTATATACTTGTGAAGCAGAGGCAAATAGTGAATCAGAAGAAGAAGAAGAAGAGTCAGAAGATGAAGAGGAGGCAACCGCAAATATGGCATCCGAAAACGACGAGACCCCCAAAATCTCCCTAGAAACCATGACAGGGATTAGTCAACCACAAACTCTCAAGTTAAAAGGGAATATAAAAAATTAAAATGTTACAGTGCTAGTAGACACCGGAAGAACTCACAACTTTCTTGATATAAGAGTCGCCAGAAAACTCAATTTGTTTGTACATCCAGTTCCAGACATGAAAGTGATGGTCGTAGATGGAAAGAAAATCGAAAAAATCAGAAAATGTCACAAAGTGAAACTCCAAATTTAGGACTTCAAATTGGAATCATAACTATACACATTACCATTAGGTGGAGTGGATATCGTTCTAGGAGTCCAATGGTTACAAACATTGGGAACATACTCTGCTAATTACCAAAAACATTTCATCAAGTTTAAATGGCAAGGAAAAAATTATAAACTACATGGTTTCCAACAACCAGGAACACAAGTAGTTTCATCTCAAAAAATGGAGAATCTCATTCGAAAAGGAGCATCAGCATATGTGATCCAGTTCTGGACATGAAAGTGATGGTCGCAGATGGAAAGAAAATCGAAAAAGTTGGAAAATGTCACAAAGTGAAAATCCAAATTTAGGACTTCAAATTGGAATCAGAACTATACACATTACCATTAGGTGGAGTGGATATCGTTCTAGGATTCCAATGGTTACAAACATTGGGAACATACTCTGCTAATCACCAAAAACATTTCATCAAGTTTAAATGGCAAGGAAAAAATTATAAACTACATGGTTTCCAACCACTAGGCACACAAGTAGTTTCATCTCAACAGATGGAGAAGGTCATTCAAAAAGGAGCATCAGCATATGTGATCCAATGTCATCCAATCGAAGGAAAAGAATGCAAACAGAACAAGCTCAAAGAAGAAATCCAAAAATTACTCCAGATATATAAAAAAATATTTGAAGACTTACTAATGCAGCTACCACCTGAAAGAAGTATAGAACACATAATCAAGGTTAAATCAGGGTCAAACCCTATCAAGGTTAAACCTTATCGGTATCCCCACCATCACAAAATAGAAATAGAAAGGTTAGTTCAAGACTTATTGAAGTGTGGTGTCATCACAAAGAGCAGAAGTCCATATGCAGCTCCAGTCATGTTAGTACGGAAGAAGGATGGATCATTCAGGCTATGCATTGATTATCAAGGATTAAACAAAATAACAATTAATAACAAGTTTCTAACTCCCTTCATCGACGATATGCTGGATGAACTTCATGACGCGAAGTATTTTTCAAAACTTGATTTAAGGTCAGGGTACTATCAAATCACGGTCCGATTAGAAGATATTGCAAAGCCTGCTTTCCAAACTCATGAAGGACATTATGAATTCAAAGTAATGCCTTTTGGGTTAAATAATGACCCTGCCACATTCCAAGCAACTATAAATGAACTATTTCAGCCCTACTTAAGGAAATATTTGTTAGTATTCTTCGATGACATCCTTATATATAGAAAGACATGGAAAGAACATTTGAAGCAACTAGAAAAGGTTCTATCTCTTTTGAAGGAAAACCAATTCTATGCAAAGAAGTCAAAATGCACATTTGGGAAGCAAGAAGTAGAGTATCTTGGTCATATAATATCAAAGGAAGGAGTGGCCCCAACCCAATGATGTTTCAAAATTATGAGGATTTTTTTGGGATTAATAGGTTACTATCGAAGATTCATCAAGAACTATGCACATGTCACTGCTCCGCTAACAAATCTCCTAAAAAGGAATTCCTTTCTATGGGATGGTGAAGCAATAAAATGCTTTGAAACGTTGAAACAAATTATGTCTTCAACTCCTGTTCTGGCAACACCTGATTTTTCAAAACCATTTGTAATTGAATGTGATGCTTCAAGATTTGGGATAGGAGCTATGCTAATGCAAGAAGGTCATCCAATCGCTTTTGAAAGCAGGTTGTTGAACAAAAGAGAAATCCTACAGTATACCTACAACAAGGAAATGCTTGCCATCATGCATGCGTTAAGTAAATGGCGACAATATATGTTGGGAAGCAAGTTACTAATTTGAACAGACCACAATAGTCTACAACACTTATTACAGAAAAAGATGTTAATGACTGAAAAACAAAAGTGGATCGAAAAGATGTCTACCTTCGATATGGACATTTTACATAAAAGGGGGAAGGAAAATGTAGTAGCTGACGCCCTATTAAGGAAATATGAAGAGGTACAAGTCTATGCTATATCAATGGTAATCCCATAATTCTTGGATGAAATTCGAATCGAATATGCTAAGAATGCAAAGGTTTGCTCCATAATTAACAACATAAATCAATATCCAAAGTTTGAATGTAAAAATGACCTCTTATGGTACAAAGGAAGAATCTACTTAAGTGCAAACTCTAAGTTTGAAACCAAGGTATGTAAAGAATCACATGACTGCCCGGCCGCGGGACATGTAGGAGTTTATAAAACCTACTATAATGCAAGGAAATCATTCTTCTGGAAGGGTATGAATGCTGACATTCACGAGTATGTTGCAGAGTGTGACACTTGTCAGAGAAATAAAGCAGATAATATCTCAAGTCTCGGGTTACTCCATCGATTGCATATTCCAAACCAGAAGTGGGAGGAAATTTCTATGGATTTCATTGAAGGTCTACCCATATCAGACAAGAAAGACAAAATATTAGTAGTAGTAGACAGGTTAACCAAATATGCATTAGAGGAAATTTCAACTCAAAATGGGCCTTTTAACTTTTATTCAAATTCCATGTCATCATGTGTTAGCCAATGAAATTGCTTTAAATTTGAAATACTATATAGGTCTTAAACACTTTTTTAATATAAATTTGGGGATAGGTATCATAAAAAAAATTACTTTTTTTGTTTGTATTTTTGACATATCTCCTTGTGTTTTTACTCAAATTTAGATCGAGAGAGCTCGTTGGATGCAGAATTAAATTCTGCATCCAACGAGCACCCACTCGGCATACTTTTGACAGACCCCGCTACCCCAAAAACAAGAAATACCTGAAAAAAAATGGAATCATGGAGCTCTCTCGATCGAAATTTGAGTAAAAACACAGGGAGATATGTCAAAAATACAAACAAAAAAGTAGTTTTTTTCTTTTCTTCCTCCAAAATTAATAAATATTATTTTATTATTTTAACTATTATTTTATTAGTTCATTTTAGGAGGCCCATTTTGAGTTGAAATTTCCTCTAATGCACATTTTATAGGAGTAAACAGAACTGATTCTGCAAAGGAAACCGCAGAAGCCTTCTGTAAAAATATCTACAAGTTACATGGATTCCCCAAGATTATCATGAGTGATAGGGATGCCAAATTTAAAGGTGATTTTTGGAGAGAATTCTGGAAGCAAATTGGAATGAAACTTAACATGAGCTCATCTTATCATCCTTAGATACATGGCTAGACAAAATTCGTCAACAAATTCTTAGAGACCTACCTTTGTTGCTTCATAACTGACAAACAAAATAAATGGGTTCAATGGTTACATCTTGTGTAATGGTGGCATAATTCTACTTATCACACATCAGCAAAAATGACACCTTTTCAATCCCTCTATGTATATGCACCCCCAAAATGGAAGGATATCATTACCAACCAAGCAAGGGTTGCCTAAGTAAAATACCATTTAGAAGAAAATCAAAATCTTGTACAAATACTTTAAGAGAGTCTAAACACCGCAAGGAATAGAATGAAGCAGCAAGCAGATCGACATCGAACATAAAGAGAATTTGAGGTTGGAGATTGGGTATTTGTACAATTACAACCCTATAAACAATTGTCACTAAAAAAAGCGAAAAGAATAAATTAGCTCCACGATTTTATGGCCCATATCAAATCAATAAGAAGATCAGCCATGTGACATGTGCATTGGAGCTACCAAAATCAAGTCGTGTCCACAATGTCTTCCATGTTTCATGCTTAAAAAGGATGATAGGTCAACACCAACATGCACAAACACTACTTCCCATGTTAGATGATGAAGGAAGAATTATTTTTGAACCGGAATATATCATTAATACGAGAGAAATAAGAATAAGGACGCGATTAATTAAAGAGTACCTTATAAAATGGAAAAACCTCCTGGAGGAAAATGCCACATGGGAATCTAAACAATTCTGACAACTACATCTTTCTTTAACACAGCCTTGAGGACAAATCTCCCTTAAAGGGAGTGGAAATGATATTAAATAAATATTAAGTAAATTAGTTAACTAGTATCCGAAAGGATGTGATATTTCGTTGTACACACTCAAGCCTATAAAGGCGAGTACCAATTGTAATATTCACCATCTTCAATATATATCATAAATTATTATTTAAATATGGATTTTGTGTCCTGAATGGTTAACTAGTATCCAAAAGGGTGTGATCTTTCATTGTACACACTCAAGCCTATAAAGGAGAGTGCCAATTGAAATATTCACCATCTTCAATATATATCATAAATTATTATTTAAATATGGATTTCGTGTCCTTAAGCTGATTGCTTCAGACGACTGGAGCCTCGAGGTAACCTGTAAACCTAAATGTAATTCCACATTCTAAATACTTCAAAATTGTACACATATAACAAATGTAGCATAATGTTTATTTTTTTATGTATTTGTTATCTTTTACATATTGCGTTCATTGTGATAATGTTCTCTACTTTTTTTCCAGGTGGCTGATCAAGGTAAGTCCCCAGCTGTTGATCAAACGACACGCTTGTCTAGGAATCAGGTAAACCTAGATGTAATCCTATGAATCTATCATGATATACAATTTTTATTAATATAATTTTTTGTGCACACTATTGCTTCAAAGACTAAGCAATGTTTTATATATTTCTGTTGCAGACAAGGGATTCGGTTTATGAAACACCATCTCAACACTCTTTACAGTTTGAGGTATCCCAGTTGATGAAAGATAATGAAATTAGTAGGTCTGCAAACCGATCGAGGGTGCTACAGAACACCATCGAAAAAAAAAATGAGGAACTTCTTCTTTTTATATTGACAGTTCCACAAATAGAAGAGATCAAATCAAAGATTCAATTGTTGTTACAGAGATGTCGACAATTGCAAGTAAGTTCCCGAATAATAATGTAAATTCATTTAGAACTTTATAATATTTAATTTTATATGCTATTGAACTTATAATAAAAATTTTTGTATTTATATGAATTTATCCATCTTTATAGTGGTGGTCAAGGCGTTGTTGGTCTTAGTGACCAAACCACTCCACGTACACCACATACTACTCCCTTATTTTCCACTGAACAGTCGAAAACACACTCTGCGACACCGCTGAGGCCAGAAAAGGCTACAATAGATGCTGACCGACCCACAACAGATGCTATAGAAGAAGGGGTGGATGCATTTCCTAGATCTTCTCGTGTGATAACATTTTTGGTGAACAAAGAATAGGTTCCAATAAAGATAGAGAATATTCCAGGTGATTATAGATTGTTCAATTTAGTTTTTTATAATTTGTGTCTAATATACCGATAATATTTTTTAATGTTGACTAATGATGGAATTAATGTTTTGCAGGAAATGAGATATTTTATAAACATCTGAATGATTTGTCCTTGGAGATATTTGGGCCCACCATCTACACAAGGTGGGACAAGCAAGAAAAATATTTAAAGGATGAGCTAACTAATCGATTGGTTGGTATGTTCAGAAAAGATACCTTCGATACATCAAAGGTCCTACAGAAGGCTAGGAAACATCTGAAGATTGACTAAGACTAGTATAGGGTTCACCTAGAAAAGAACCCTAGGTATGAGCACCCTCCAATGATTCCATCTGAGTGGAAAGCCCTAGTGGAAGATAGAAAAGAGAAGGGTCTGATAAAAGCAGGAAAGATACCACCAAGAACAGGGAAGTATGCAATACATTCCAAAATGTAATGGTAAGCCTTATTATTATTAGTTTTTATATCAAATTTGGAACATCGACTAACGTAATTCAACACTTGATTATGCTGTCGGACACATCTAAGGCCACTAAGGAAAGAATGGAAAAAATTGGTCAACACAATCTTGGGCCTGGTGGTTATTCGAACTTCACAGCCCGATATGTAAGTATCGAAAACCCGAAACCGCATCATAATAATATATAGAAAATTATTTTCATTTTAATCTGGAAAAAAATTAAAATTAATGACATCATGCAAATATGCAGGTCGAGCGGTTCAAAGAATTGCCCACTCAGGAAGACATGAAGCTTGGCTTCGAACAGGGCTTTGACGCCATTGTTGAATGCCAGAGAAGCTTGTCTAGGCATACTACATGATCTTCTGCTGATCCATCTGGTGCGTAGGTATATAAAAACTATATAGTTTAATGATAATTTATTAATTATCATGCAATTTATTTGTTATAAAAAATTAACATAAATTATTTATTCCTTTTTTAGCAGAAAAGTAATGATCTCGTTCATGTTGAGGATGTACACCAACCAGACTAAGATCATGCTTCGATTCCTGGTGATGAATTTATCAATATTCTATTGTTTTGTATATATAATTTCATATGATGAACATTAATTCAAATTCTACACAATTCAACTGCAGAGCATGTAGATGCAGATAACACTGAACAGGTTGAGCCTGTACAAGATAATGATGAACATGTTGATTTTCCCATGTCATGTTAAAAAACACCTTTGTAATGTTTTTTATCTGAATTACTTGAATTTCTAAAAATAAAAATATATTGATTAAAGATTTTGACATTATTGCAGAAATTCATCCCCCCTCGCCACAAGTTCAACCTTGCGAGCAGTCTAGTAGGGAGACCGAGGATCATATTTCGGAAGATGCGCTTTTGACTAACTATTTAAAGAGAAGAAACATAAAAAGGATGTGACTAAAGAAATTTTGAGAAATTCTTATTTATAATAAAAAAAATTACATGGTTTTTTCCTCTGTTTCATGAAAGAATGGTTAAATGAATGCTTTAATGAATGGTTTACTAATCTCTTTTATCGGCTATTGACTAAATGAATGGTTTAATGAATGATTTAATGAATGGTTTAATGAATGCTTTTTCAGTTGTTGAATGATTCAATGGTTTAATGAATGATTTAAAGAATGATTTAATGAAAGCTTCTTTCAACTATTGAGTGAAATAATTTGCAGTAAATTGTTATTTGCAAGTAGATGCATTGGGTTTGGGGAATTGAGAGTGATGTGAGGGGGGGGGGAGGGGCCATAAGAGATTACACCTTCACGTGGTTGGTCATGTTTAGTAGAGAATATTAAATTATTATCGAAACAGAGAGGAGCTCAATGAATGGTAAGGAAGAATACATTAAAAACAACTATTTCTATAATTTTAGTGTTTAATTTTTACTATTGCTATTTGACTCCTCCATTGGAACTTGTTATAGATAGCGTTGAGAAACATTTTCATAGTTAAGAGGCAAGAAATGGCATTTTGATGTGATCGATGGACTTATATACATAGTGTTTTTGGTTCTCCAAGTTTTATCAGGTGATCTATTATTAACAATTAATTTACTTGAATAGTTGAATAGTATTGCAATTTACATTGTAATAGTATTGTATTTATTTAGATTGGTTTTGTTATTTTCATAAACAAACAAATATTTATTTGATGGGTCATAACATGAAACTATTGCAACAGGACAAAATTTGAAGTATGTTGAATGATGTTTTGAAAGGAAAAGCAAAAGAAGATAGTGCGAAGCTCCACAAATAAAGGTATAATTATATTTTATTTTGTTTGATTGAACTGTGTATTGGGTATTTATGCATGTGCACACATGCACATTTAGTTGATGATGGTGATTACCATACATTCAGGTGAACTTTTTTCTATCTAATCTATAAACTTACCTTAAATAGTTTGGTTTATCAAGTTGTTTCTATGATTGAATAACTTGGAAAAGAAACTTCCGATCTTTATGAGTTAGTAAGTTGTAGAATCCAGTCTTTTCACAAATATTTTTAAAAATATATCTAATGTATTTGTAGGCAAAGAAGTCCAAGAGAGTACTTTTATAATGTATATATATATATATATATCCTTTCCTTTATGTCATTCTAGTAGTAGCATTAGAGTATGGTACTGGTGAGCTATTAGAAAACCCTATTCTTAGCTTGAGTATATGAGGGTGGGGCAAGTTTCTTTTTGGGTTCACTGGGCACAAATACTCAGTATGGTTGTATTCATGGCTTGACCTACATCTGAAAGGTGGGTTTTAATAGTCCACCCATTATGATGAAATTATTTTTATATATCATTAATCATGAGTCAACCATCCACATATCCTGTTGATCAAACGTTGATAAACTAGGGCACTTAAGAACAAACTTCGTCCATAAACTAGGGCACTTACCAAGAATGTGCACTATGTCATACTCAAAAAAAAATTAGAATAAAAACCCCTTTACATTAGGTTGTATCAACACCATATTCTCCAAGAAAGAAACCCATAAGTCTTCTTCATATTTTATAGTGATGACCATAAGCTATGAAACCCTCATATCATGATATGTAATAGTCTGTGTCCTCCTCCTTTAAGGGTTTGTTGAGGCCTGGAAATTCGCAGGCGACAACCGCAAGGGATTCTCCCCAGTTAACGTTCCCAACTAGCCCGTGACTGTTTGGTGTATGGAATCCATCCGGTTTGCGGCCAGGCTACCGTAGGTCAAATAACAAAAATAAAAGGTTTTACTGGTTGCAGCCCGGTCCACCATGCATATTTTGTGATTTAGTTTTAAGTATGACATGCAAATGCCTATCTATAATGCAGATTGATTGAGAATGAAAGGAGTGTTCACAATGTGATGCGCAGGTTCTTACCTCTCGTCTTAGGCTCTCTTGCATATAAATCACACACACGGCAAGAAATTAAAACTAACTACCTAACCTATCCCTAGGGAGCAATATTGTTACTTATTAACAAGTAATGTATTTTGTGCATGCATTATAAAAAGAAACCATAGATAGCTGATACTTCTTTCAAACACATGAACATTTAAAGATATTTGAACAACCAGATAGTCGATTTCCTATGAACAACATTCATTACTCATAGTGGAAATTTTTCATAAACAAACCAAAGATCCTTCATGCAAGAACATAGGTTCGAAGAGTTAGAACGATCTCACAGTTAATGGACACAAAGCTGAAAACGAAATAGTTCCTCTTCAACAAATCCATAGTATAACATTTGAACATTCCACCAGACTTTCTCCAACATGCAAACTGTAATTATTTATTGCAAAAGGAAATAGTTCTTCTTACAATACGTCTTCCAATCTAACCGGGAAAAAGGCCCCCCGGTCTCATCTAAATTCTCTATATTTATACAAAAGAAAAAAACTATTGGGATACCCACGAAATGACTTTTGGTCTTACCCAACTCTTTACCTCCCACATTTTCTTTCATTAAGCGTTTATAAAAATTACAATATATTACAATAAAATGAATAAGATGCTTATGAGGAGGGTCCTGCCTGACTGTTCAAAAATTTCTTCCATGCTGAAGCCTCTGAAGCAATACTTTCGAATTTAGAAGGTTCAAGGAATCGAATATTTATTTCGAATTTAGCAGCCTGGTTTCTGATGACTTCTATTCTGGCTGCGCTCTGGCGAAGTTGGTCTTCTAACAGCTGCACACTAACCGCGGAATTATCTACCTCATTCCTCAGGGTCTCTTCGTCTAAAGATTTTATGTGCTGTATCTTTTGTTCATCTTCATGATACCTCCTTTGTAAAATTTCCAAAAACAGGCTGTGGTCTGGAAAAGTATCCATTCTTTGCTCAGCCTCTACCTGGCATCGATTATAAGTGATTAGAAGTCTCCTGAAGAATTCTGCACAAGCCCCTTTTGTCTTCTTAACAGCCTTCTTGAACTCTTCGGCTGTGTTGATGGAAAACTCCAGTAAATCATAGTCTTACCTCAGGGATTGTTGATATTTTGAAGGTAGATCGGCAGGGGTTTCTTCATTTGCTTCTAATCTCACCATCGTTCCTATCAGTAGTTCTAGGATGTCCTATGATCTGTTAACAAAATACGAAGAGGTTTCCAAAATCTCTTCCATCCAACTGTCCAGTTGCAAGACCTTGCACCTCTCTTCCTATTTGGCCACTTGGAGCTGGTGCATCTTGCTTCTCTGGGCCAGAACATGCTCCTTGAAAGGCTGAAGACTAACCTGTTGTTCCTTGGCCTCTTTTAGGGCTGCTGTCAATGAGGTAATTTGTCCTTTGAGATTTGCATTCTGCCTCTGATATTTCCTCTTAGATTCCTCCAAGTTAGCCTTCTGCAATTCCAACTCCCCTATCCTGCCTAGCAGTTGCTCCTTCTCTACCCTTAACCCTTGACATTCTTGCTACACTTTCTCTAGACTTTCTTGGGCAGCCTCCATAGATATATTTTCTACCTGGAGGGACTGGAGCTCAGCTCTTGAAGACTTTATTTCTCGTTGGATGTCTTCAAACTTTCTCTTTAACCTATTGTTTTCCTCTCTTTCCTTTCTCAAGGTATCTTTGAGCTAGGAAGAGGACTTCTTTGACTGTTCAAGATCAGTCATTATTCTATCCACATTGTCCTCTGAATCATGGATCAATGCAGCCCCTGCTCTGATAGTGAACCTGGGGTCCTTATCAGTCCCATACACTACAGTTGTATCATTTATCATTCTACCCGACTGTTCCCCAATTTCAACCTTTCTCTCGGTCCTTTTTACTATCCTTTTCCTTTCCCTATCATAAATGATAGTGTTGAAATCTAGCACCTCCTCCCCTTTCTTCTACTCAAAATGGATTAGCCTAAGGGTGGGGACCATAGCCTATCCTGGTGTGTAGCCAGTAGCTGCTTTAGGATCTTGAATTTCAGCTTCCCCAGGTCCTGAGCCTGACTATCTGTTGTATCGAAAGTTGAGTGCTTTGTCAATGTTTATGTCAGCTTTAGCTTTTCCACTTCCTGCTTCTTCAACTCCTCATCCATCTTTCTTTTCTTTTCTTCTTCCTCGCTCTTGGCAGCTTCCTCTTGTGCAGCTCTTCTCTTTTCCTCCTCCTCTCCTTTGAGCCATCCTTTGGCCTCCTGTGCTAGTCTCCTAGCATCTTCATTTCTTTTTCTAGGTTCCTCCTCCTCGGCCTTTGCTTGCTCATCCTGTCCTTTTCCACCTTTGGTGGTGATTTTATTCTTAAACCTTCTTCTTAAGGCTGTCATATTTTGTGCACTGCAGAAAATGGATTCCTCTCTATCCCAGTGGCTAGTGTATTCAAAATGTACATTCTCCTCTTTACAATGCTCTGCCACCTTATTCCGGGAATCATTCCTGTGGAAACGCATTTCCCCAAAATGGAATTTCCCCAACTCTTCCACGAATTCATCGGCTTTCTTCACCCTGGTAAACTTGTAGCTTCCCAACCTGAATGGAAAAGGAGGGTAAGCTGTTTTCTTGTGTTCAAAAATAAAACTCCCTATGCCATCTAAAAATACTTGTCTAACTACCTCTTTATGGACTATATAGTCAGTGGTGTACTTAGGCAGTAGTGAGAGTGCTCGAGAGCAACCGAACATTATGAAGTATAATCCATCTTCAGTCAAATAATAGTCCGCATACTCTTCAATCACCTGCAATGCCTCCTTCGACATGCAGTTGCACTCTTTCAAGAAAATCAAGGTATACAATGGCATAATGAAGTGCTCACACACTTCCTTGTAGTGACTATGGTATTTGTGGGCCCACAGTGGCTTGTATGCTGAGTAGACTGGTGTTCTTTCCCAGTCCCAGATACACCTCAGATTGGGGAAGGGTTGGTTGCACAGTATGCAATCTATCAATATAGAGCTCATGTAGAACTCTAATCTCTTCTGGGACACCCCTCCTAATGCTGATGCAATGCAGGCCGAGAGGCTATTGGACACAATGTTAGCCCAGTTGAACATGGTCCCCTGTGTTGTGACATAGAAAATTATAGGCACCCACTCCAATTTGAAGCTTTTACCGTGGTCCCTCTCGAAAATCCTGTTCAGCATTAGGGAAATGAACCTATAAGGGGTTCTTAGGCTTGCAGTGTCATATTCTCCGGTCGGCCTAGTTCTAAAGTTCCTGCCAGGCATGAGCATCCTCTTCAATGTCTCGATTAGGTCCATCTTGATGGCCTTCGACTAGTCTTCAGTCAGGTATACTTGTGCTTCTGGTAAGTGGTAGGCCAGTGCTACATACCTAGGGCTATAAGCAGCATAGACCTGTTTATCAACATTTTCCAAAATCATGGTTGTTACATCTGCCCTGGGAAGAATCCACCCAATCACCTCTGAGCATGGAAAGAGCTTAGGTCTAGTAGCAATTTTCATCAAGGAAGATCTCTCTATATTAGCATAAATGGTCTCTTCTTTGAATCCTATGTCAGGTACTTCTCGACGCATTATCAATCTATAAATATCCCCCCATTGATATTCGGGTTCCACACCAATTATGCATTTGGTGTCCTCGTAGGTGTATTCGACCCTGGTAATGATTTCGACCTTGGGTTCCTCTTCAACTGCGAGAGCCTTCTTCTTCTGATGTTTAGACATCTTGGACTCTGAGGAATTTCTCTGCCATGTACAAAAAGTGCTTTTAGGTCCTGCTGGGTCATTTCCAGATAACATTCAAAATAGAGGCAACTGTATAAGCATTTTACCTCATCTATGCTAAACATGAGTGCAGCTATGAATAATAAACAATAATGCTCAAAAACTGAATGTTCTCACATAAATTAATCTGCCCCAAGGCTAAAAACAGCTCTCAACCAACACTTGCAGGTGTAACTTAGAAAAACATGGCCGATGAAAATCTTCTTCCTAACGCTGAATAGAAAACATTTTCAAGAAACCCCCTCTCAGCGCTGTGGATTCCAACATTACGCAGTGCCTAATCTCAAGTGGTAGTGCACTAGAAGATAAGCGAAAGCTAGCTGTAAACGCTCACTTCATGGTTTGACAAGGTGGGGAAAATTTAACCTAGACTGGTTCGGGGTTCGAATTTGAATTTGAACAATCTTACCCTAAGGGAGAAAGTAAAAACAACAATGCGGTCCTGGTTCATGAAGGCAATCGAACTGTGAAACTAAACTCATGGCCTCTTGGAAGAAAAATCCTGAAAAACGCCCCTCCAGATGGCCACACGCAGACTGGGGGAAACTTGTGCAGACATCGTAACAGCCATCTGCACCGATTTACCCGGCAGTCGAATGCAATCTGAAAAACCTCAATAGCCACAGGAGTCAACTAAGAAACCCCCCCACCGGGCAGCCATACAATTAACTCGAATATATACAGGGTGGGATGGGAAAAATTATGGAAACACTAACCGTGGGAACAGAAAAGTATCTCAACCAATCAAACGGAACAGAAAAATGGCACAAGGGCCTACCTAGCACTGTGGTGCACGACTGGTGGAGGAAAACCGTTGAACTTCCACGGCAGAGCCACCTAGGAGTGAAGGTACCGACAGTGATAACTTTGGTCTGCTTGAGCGAAAACGACATCATAGAGAAAGTCCAAAATAACAATAAAAAATGAAACCCCCAAACCCCACTATATATATGTCGCGGTCAACATGCAATCAGTGGGAAACAATAGATCATCGGGTGGAAAAAGGAAATGGGATCGGCAACCAAGGCACTATCTCCTCCACAACGGCGAATGAAGAAAACGTCGGAAAACCCGCAATAGCGTTGGCGGGAGAAATAAATCAGCACTCGCATCGGAGTTCGCGAGACTAAGACCTCAAGTCAATAGCTAGTTAGAGAGCCGTAATGGTGAAAAATAAATGGAACAAGTTCCGCAGACTAGCGAAATCGGAATCAACATAAGCATCCATCAAGCGAATAAATATCAACCAATCGTAAAAAATAAATCAAACTATCGGAAGCATAGTTCTTTCTAGAGCCGCAACGACGAAAGTTGAAGAAAAACAAAGACCTGCGAAACAGCATGGCGGGGACAGAAAAGGATGAAGCAAATTTCGGACAACTTCACAGAACCTTTTCCACAACAGTGGAAAACGTATAGAAAAAGTCTCCGATGGGATTTCAAAACAGCTACCAATAAAGAAGAATACGTCGGAGACCCAATACATTTGACTTCGGACTTGAGGTCTGGTTCCTTTCCGCAATGGCGAATGCGTAGACGACTAGAATCCTGACTCATAGTCCAAAACACTTCTGACGGCGAGGCAAAAAATCAATTCAAACATTAAAACATTTCCCGCATAAAAGTAATCTTCATTCAAGCATCAAGTAAAACAAAACAAAAAACGAGCAAAAACGAATTAAAGGAGGGTCCCAAAATTTTTTGAATTTTGGGAAATAAGTTGCAGCTACAATAGGGTTGTACCTGCTAAACATTACCACTGTGTAGGGTTGTAACTACTGAACATGTCAGAGGAACTTTCAGGCATTCTCCACTTTAGTAAGCAAAGACTGAACATTACCACTCTAAGGAAGGTAATATTGCATTTCTTAATTTGTTGGTTGTAGAATATTGCATTTCTTAATTGGTTGGTTGTAGATCCTCCATGGTGGCCTTTTCCACTGTATCAAGGATTCTCTCAGCCATCAACCTAGCCAAACCTTTGCCACAAACCATTGTAGTTGGACTTAACTCAAGGTCTTGGTCCTGTATCTTGGTGATCCACCTACCCCTTGTCCCACTGCTCTCGCATTGCAAAATTATATCCTTCACCATGGGATGACGAATGTAGGCCACCGTCTTAGAATTCAAAAAGTGATCATGAAAGTAGTTAGGTGCCTTCACCAAGGCATAAGCTTGTGTTTCCATTGAGGCTTAAGTCAACCTTTCTCCCTGAAGTGTGTTGCTCATGAAAGTAATTGGTTGCTTAATCCCTTGCTGATTTTTTTGTAAGAAAAAATCATAGACTTTGCTTGATATATATGCAAAGGATTTATTTGATTCTTCTATCCACTTATTCAAACTCAATCTTATCAAGATGGTTTAACCAAAATATTTCCCAAAAAGAACCAGGAAATGTTTCATCGTATTTAAGATTGGTTGTAACCAAAAGTTTCAAAAACATACTTAGAAACAAAGGCATAGATGAGGTTTCAAAAACATAATTGGAAACAAAGGCATAGATGAGAGGATTATTGTTTCCAATTCATCTAAAGAGGAATGGAAGATTCAAGTCATGATCTTTCTTATTGATATTTGATATAGGCCTTCCAATTTTCGCAAAAATAGGAAATGAAACACTTTACAGAATTGATGCAACCAAAGAAAGATTGAACTGCTTGTTTTTTTTAGCAAAAGGAATCTCCTAGATACCCTTCACTGTTCTAGGATCAATCCTTACTCCAATATTGTGTTCCAAAATCTTTCCTTCAAAGACCCCCAAGATGATTTTTCTGAATTTAGCGATATGACCAAGGATTTGCACATGTCAACAATCTTTCTAAGTGTCCAATATGATCATCCTGATTCTTCGAAAAAATAGTGATATCATCTTGGTACACTGCTACGTACTCATTAGAGAAAGCAAAGTCCATAGTACATTGGAAAGTGGCTTTAGCAGTTACTAATTCAAAAGGCATCCACACATATGCATAAGTCCCCCAAGGGATAATGAAAGCAATTTTATATCTCTCATTAAAACAAAAATTACATAGATATGAAAAGGCAGGATCGAGGACATGAATTGGAAAATGGAGTTTCCCATTCCAGCAGTGATCAATCCTCTCTCAAAGCATTAGTTATTTCTCAATGCCATCATCTGTTGGGTAACTTTACTCATAGAAAAAGTTGATAGCTTCTTTGGCCCTATCCTTAGAGCTTCATACAATTGGCTCATTGTGGGATTTTCCCATTAACTAAATGGAGAACCTTTACCAAAATATTTTTGATTGAGCACACTTCCTCCACTCCTTGCTTTTCCCCATCAACTAAATGAAGAACCTTTACCAAAATTTTGTTGATTGAGCACTATTCCTCCACTCCTTAACAAAATCCATATTGGTTTATGAGTTTGTGCTATAGGCACAACCATACCACTCATCAGAAAGAAACATCTCTTCAGCTTCAGTTCACAACAGTTAAGGGACAAGAGGGAAATGAAATTGGTGGAAAAAATGTGTAATTCTAGGGTGCAAGAACTACTTGTTCCTTGTGAATCACCTCATGAGACTAAGGACAAATGCATGGTTATATATGTATTTGGTCATGTTCATGCCTTAATCAATGGTTGCATTGACAAATGTGAGTTTTCTGATATCCTCGAGCATCAATCAATGCAATGGTAAACACATGGAGTCGAAGACAATGTGGGGTGCTTCTCCAATAGAAACTTGTCGTTGCCTACATAGTTAGAAACATTATTGGTGATTACCTCCACCACATGTTGCACAATTCTTTGACAAATTCATCCAACTAAAAACAGAACAATGCTACATCTTTAACATGTATAGATGCACCATAAAATTTGTGCCCTTTTCTCAGTTTACTATGAAAAAAAGAAGGGCCTTGCCCTTCCCATCTATCCAACCATCAGACTATACCATGCATCTAGTGCCCCCTAATGATTTTCTTGGCTCTTCCAGTTGATTCCCTATATCGTCCTTTACCTTTTGAAGGAGTGCACCACCACTACTTCTCATAGGTAAGGGGCTTTATATCGTAGGCCAATTGGACCAGTAATAGTGTCAGCAACAAGCATACCCTAGGAGAAGACACTAGTATTGGATACGGTCAAAGATTTGTTCAATTTATATGAGCCTGAATTTATTTACTGTGAGAAGGAATAGCCTGCAAAAGAGTATGCTTGATGACAAATTCAAATGGAAAGTATGTAGTTGGTGAATTAGATGAATTTGTAGTTTTTATCGCTACAATTTGCTGCTCTATATATTTCAATGTACTATCTTTTCTAGGCTCGTGAAATGGACAAGAGAAAGGAGGGGAAGCCTGGTGAAGCTAGAGCTTCTTTAAGATGCTCTGTTAGAGACAATGGGTAAGGCTACTACTTTTTTTATTAAGCATATCTATTTAATTTATTTTTGTTTGATTTATAATTTTTTGTATGTTTGGCCATGCTTCCAAAAATTTTTTAGGCGATATTTTTCTTACAATAAATGCAAGTATCTCATTTATGAAAAACTTGCTTCTGTTAAGGCACTCCTTGTAATTTCAAGGGGTCAAACCTTGTTTGAAAACTGTGTTGCACATGAGGCAGCATTTGTATGACTAGGGGTATAGTTGTAGTGGATCGGAATAGACTCGGTGTTATACAAGTACAAGCATGATCTCAAGTGATGATTACCCTAGTTATAAAACACTTACTTAGGCTTCCAAATTGTAAATCTCTGTTGTAATTTTAGCATTAAAATTTTATCCCATTTCGAGTTGTTATTTCTGAACTACTTTCTTGATAGATGAGCCAAAAATTGAATGGATTTTCAAGGTGGAAATTATGGCTGAATCACCAATCCTTTTTGTTTTTATCCTCTCTCGCGAGAGTGAGCATGTACATACAATGTCTCCATAAATTTCTCCCCAACGGAAATGAAATTTGGTCTAGTAAGTAACACCCTTTGATGCCTTCTTTCAAATGCTACTGGTATCACTACAACTAGACGTCAGAGTATTCATATATCTGTGTTTTAGTGAACCCTACTAGTTTTTGTAAGGTTTCATGATTTTTTATGAACCCTTAATTGTATGCATTGTTCCTCTGATATTCTCACACCTCTAATACTGAAATATTTACCAGTGATAAACATGGATTTCTTGTTTCCAACTCTTCAAAACACACTCAATTTGGAGGTCTTAGAAAATTTTATAGATCCAGTAGCTTAGATGTATTCCTTGAAGTGTTCAAAGAATAATTTTCTCTGACACCACTTATAATGAATAAAGTAAACAATAAAGCATGATAAACTTGCATACACACAATATACACTAAAATGCATTAGTGGCACTTCTCTAAAAAGTATTATTAATATGAATCACAAAATAACTCCTTAGACATTAAGAGATTACTTTGAATAACCTAAATACATCCATATACAATAATCATAATGCAATGCATACAATATTGGCTATATTGACCTTGATATACTTGTTCTCACCCATTGCTCATGCATGCCCACTACCAGGCTAACCTACTATTTACATATACATATGACCATTTATAAAATTCCACTTGAAAATGATTCCTTTATACTCAATGAAAGATAAGCATTGCAATCGAATAGGATGGGCACCAAAAGTGTCTTGTTTCCAAGGTGAAATAACCCTTAAACTTCAAAGGAGCAATTACTCAACATAAGCTCTTTCATTTGGTTAAGTTTCCATGACATGATGGGACTATTCCCTTTCAATTATTGAGCACTTACACTTGGAACGAACTGGTAATCCATGTCTCCAAGGGTTTTAAATTTTGGTGGGTGTCTTGGAATTCTATTGTGTTCACTTATTAAATGTAACCCCATCATATGCTTATTTTTACTTGGGATAGAATGCCATCAAGTTATTGAGAATTCCATTAAGTTATTGAGAATGCCATCAAGTTATTGAAATACCATCATATTTATTTATGTATTCATGATTTTATTTATTTTTAGATAGAGGATTGAGGTACATTTAAAAATACGTATTTGTCAACTATATTGATCTATATTCTCCTTTCCATATTTGTTTCCAACTTTCCACCTTTCCATTCAACTTATATGGGTTACAACTTAAATTGTTTTGATCAAGATATTCAAAAGTTGTCATGGTTGTAGACCTTTTTCTTTTATATCTATTGTTTAGAGTTATAAATAGAATTCCAAAAAAGTTAATAGAATTCTAGACTGATAAAGCAGGTTCGACTTGATTTTGAATCTATTTTAGTGATTTTCAAGGTTGAGCTCAATAAAAATAGTGGCTAGGATAAGATGACTATTCTAAATATTCTTTCTCGTCTCTTTTATGTCTGGCGGGTCCAAAAGGATTGGGAATTTTACTTGATTGTAATGAATTCAAATTCCTACAAACAAGTGGAGAAATCAGCCTTTCCTGAATATTATCTAGGACCATACCATGATTCATAAATCTAGGATGTTTTTTTTCATTGCAAAAGGAAATTAAACATGTTGAATCCAATGCTTATTCATTTTTCTATGTTAAATTGCCATGGTTTCTTGGATTATTCACTCCAATCTAATCCACATAGTCCAACATTTCCTTATTTTCATATGTTGAATTTTTTCATGTTTGATCCATTTTGATAAGTATAGTCCTAACAGTTTTTCCATGAGTCACTTTAGGTATAGGTGAGCTCCACGGATTAACTTGTAAATATTTCAATATGAATGCATTTTTTGCCACATTGAGATCTTCCCCTTCTAGTACCCAAATGAATTTTTTTTCTTGTTCTCATTTGCAATATCAAATTTTAGTCTATTGGATGTTGTTATGAACAATGCTTTCTATAGAACCAATGCATCAATATTTTCCAGCAAGACCATCCTCATCATATATTGTTCCCCTAGATCCTTCACACATTTACAAAGAATGGGAAGCTCACAATCAAACTGGAACTTGTAGAAATATTATTTCAGTAGTCTCTATGCCACCATCCTTGAGATGCATCAGATTCAATAACATATTGTAGCTCATATGGAAGGCACAATTCAAAGGATCAACGTTGCCTTTAACCATCAATTTTGTAGTGGATGGCTCCATCTATTGGATTCGTGAGGTATTATCCATAGGACAAACTTCATCTACTTTTAGGAGGTGATGATAGCATGGTCAAGTGGTGGGATTCCATAATCTAGCTATTGGAGTAAATATATTTTGTTGATTTTTTTTAAATACTTTCTAAATTTTCAAGAATGTAGTGCATATTACCCACTGGTATTCACAAGTCAATTGATTATTTTTTTGTGTGTTTATACATGAAGAGTTACTAAATATAGAAAGGCATAAATACCATGTTCGTTGTGGTGTTGCAAGTCTATAGAGTGTTGATTTATGGTGTGATTGGGATTTATGGTCATATGCATCTAGTTGGGTTCATTATTTGATTTAGTTTACTTTCTTTACAATATTTCAAATGGGCAGGGCTACAGGTTCATATGACCACACAGTACAACTATGAAACTTGTGCAACTCAAAGACTGTCTTTCAGTTGAAGGTTTATTTGTCACACAGATGTTTGTTTTTTAATATAAATGATGATTTTTCATTAGCATCAAAATAAATCATTACATAAGCTTTGTTTGGTATATACATCGCTAGTTGATTTACGTCTTGTTTGTTTTCAAAAATATGAGAAAATTGAGCCTTGAATATCTTGATACATATCTTTTATATGAAATGTATGCAATGTAGATGTGGGTTTCTCTTGGACTGTTAGCTTGGATTTCATATCTATAAGGCTGCTAAACCTTAGGTGTGACTGTGTAAGAACTATCCTACTGGACTGTGACTATGTAAGAACTATCCTACTGGACTGTGACTATGTAAGAGCTACCCTAGTGGTTTTTTACTGTGTATCCTAGTGGGTTGTGACTGTGTAAGCCCTATCCTAATGGGATGTGATTGTGTAAGAACTATCCTAGTGGGATGTGATGGCGTATCCTAGTGGGTCGTGACTGTGTGATAGATATCCTAGTGGTTTGTGACTATGCAAGAACTATCCCAATGGATTGTGATTGTGTATCATAGTGGGATGTAATATCCTAGTGGGTTGTGACTATGTTGATCTCTCCTAGCTGGGATATGTACTGTGATGTTCTCCCTCAGTATTAATATGAATTGTAGTAACCTCTTCTAGCTAGGTCATGGCTAATTTGACCTTACCTCTCTGGTTGTGACTTGTCTATAGCCCATATTGAGTTGATTTGTGGTTGTGTTAAGACCTAAATGATAGGGGTATTCACACTTAGTGAATGAGTTATCTTGTTTACAATTGGTGACTCGGATATATTGATTGCATCTAAAATAATTGAACTAAATACATTTAGTATGTCCCTCGACAGTGTTGTTTTAGCTCTCAAATTACACATATCCAAATTGGATGTGTCTTTGTCTACAATAAAGCCGAGTTATTTGACTACAACAAAGTTGACTTGTTAAATTACTTGTTGAAAACTAGACATGATAGGAATTGAACATAGGAGCGACCTTTGTCCAATGAGTTTCTCTAACATTAATCTTCACCGCTTTAAATACTGGGAATCCATAATGGATGTTTTCAAGGTGTTATTTGAAGTTAGTTCACCTTCAAATAACACTTTAGATTAGGTCTCCTTCCCATCACCAGCCACCTTCCCTAAACCCTAAACTGGTTTGTAGATGCCAAATCCTATCATGTATAAGCATTAATGTTTGTTTGAAATGCTGCAGAACTACAAGTTGTTGTTCGTAATGTTTTCATGTAAAATTTTAATGTCTTATGCTTGTTTTTTTTTTATACAGACTTTGGCAGCGACTAGAATGTTGGCTCCATATGGACCAGTCGGTCAAAGTCACTGGGGAGAATCTTCTACAAATAGTGGATCCCTTACAACGCCTTCTGCAGATTCACAATTGAAGGTTTATATCCAACTTTTTCAAATATTCAAGTTTTATAGTGTGAATGATAAATGCCTCTAGATCGTAACTCAACAAAGCTAAGTAAAACTATCATTAAACATTATGTTATGTATTAGTGTCCCATGGCTTTGGTTTAGTGGTTGGGATGTGGCGTTGCTATACAAACAATCCAATTTTAAACCTTGGTGGGTGTAGAGCCATTGTGCCTGTGAGGGAAGGTGTTTGGCCTCTTGTAGTTGGTTTTCTTCCAACAAAGGGGCTAAACATGTGTGCCATGCCAAATTGATTCAAGTGGCTAATAAGATACTTTATTGTCTTGTAATTTCAGAATTTATTTATATTATGTATTCTTCTAGTGGATAATTAATTGTTTTCTTATGTATTTGTATATGTTACCTTATGTGTCTCCAGCAAGAGCTTGGCACAGTTTTCAAAAAGATTGGATATAAACAAACATGTACAATTGGTTTATATCAACTCTATCGCATCACACAGCTATATCCACAAGTCGGTTTCTCAAAGGCTTTTCTACCATTCATATATTAATGGGATGGATTCACCTCCACTAACATTGTGAAAGAGTGGTTGCAGGATTGTTCAACCAATAATTGCTTTATATATTGTTTCAAACAAGATTATTTCTAATGCAGGTAGACATATTCTCTCAACTCCAAAATTCAAGTGAAGCATTTCACACATACATCAAAGATGGACTAGCACAGGTTCTATTGTCATTATTTGATATTTGCTTGTTGTGTTTACATCATCAAATGTTGTAGACTTATTTGTTCATGTTTTCTTCTGTAGATGGAAAAAAATGCAGTTGTTAATAGGACACCATCCAATGTACCTATATCAACACCACCTCCAATATCTCCCAGTTCGTCTTCTCCAAATCTTGCGCATCCATCCCCTTTAAATGCAAAATTGTAGTCAACTAGGCTAGATAACATAAATCCCAACATTCAAGCTTGTCCTGAGAATGTTGATGGCAATGGAGGATCCAACTCTATGGCTACTGATCAATTTGATTCTAGAAAGATTTCCCTTATGCAGATTCGAGAAGAAAGAGATGAAAACAATGTTGGTTTAGGAGGTATGTTATTGTTAAATATGCTTTAGGTGTAGTCTTTTGACTTCTAATATTAATTAAAGATTGACCTAAGGTGTTGAGTACTAATGGTTTTTGAAGGTGAAATTGAACAAATATTTGACCAATTCCAATACTGTGATTTCTATGAGCCTGAATTTCTTCAATTCATGCTACAGGTTCCCATGTTAAGCTACAGGTTGACCATATTCTATGCTTGGGGTTGACCATATTCCACATGTGTAATTTTTTTTAAACTATACACAAGCCCGTTGATTATCCGACGCGTTGTGGCCCTAGTTCGACACGAGCGATCCGTCGGACGCCTTCGAAAAACCGACTAGAACCCATCATAAATCTGATGACCTAAGTGTCGCACAAATGACAAGGTGAAGTTTGGAAATTCAGAATTCACCGTCGGAGAAATGACTAAAGAGTCATCGGACATTCGACATGTCTCCGTCAGAAATTCGACAAGGAATTCCTTATGTCATTAGGAAAGAGAAGTTAGATTTTTGCCTATATGGGAGTCAAAAATTCGACAGGGTTTGGTATGTGGTCGAATATATGACGATATGCCACCGACGACAAAAAAAAGTTTGTTGTCAAATTATCGACAGGCTTCTGTCGAATTTCAGACATGGAAGCAGTCGGATTATGTGCTCAAATTCTGTTGTGTATTAACCCCTTTGCATTTAGACTGTAACGTATTTTTAAAATTTCAGTTACATTTTCTGCCACTTCAGCTTGCAATTTTCGGTAATTTTCATCCAATTTTACTGCTTCTTCGAGATGATCTTCTAAATCTGTTTTATAAGTACTTGTTGCTACCATAAAATTTAATATTACATTTCTACTCAAAGCATTAGCTACTTTATTTTCCTTCCCCTTGATATGTTCGATCTCAAAATCATATTCGTTGAAGAAAGCTAGCCACCTAGCTTGCATTGCGTTTAAATTTGGTTGATCCAACAAATACTTTAAACCTTTATTATCCATCATTAAATTAAATTTTCACCCGATCAAGTGATGGCGCCACATCTTTAATGCATGTATCATGGAAGCCAATTCTAAATCGTAAGTAGCGTAATTTTTCTCATGAATTTTAAGTTTCCTGGACTCGTACGCTATTACATGTGCTTCTTGAGTTAAGACCCCACCAAGGCCATCAGTGCATACAACAAAATCCTTGTTAGGATCTGCAATTCTTAAAATGGGTGCAGTAGTTAACAATTCTTTTAATTTCCTAAAAATATCCTCACATTTTTGATCCCATACAAATTTATTTCCTTTCTTCTATAGAGAAGTTATGGGATTTGCGATCCTTGAAAATCCCTCAATGAAACTTCAATAATACCAGGTAATCCCCATGAATGATCATACATTAGTCACATCCTTTGGGACTAGCCATTCATTAATTGCTTTTATCTTATCTGGGTCAACTGAGATCCCATCTTTAGTTATTGCATGACCCAAGTATTGTATTTTATCTTTGAATAAGTCGCATTAAATTAACTTGGCATACAACTGATATTCCCTTAGTAAAATGATTTTTAAATGTTCTTCATGCTCTTCTTTAGTCTTAGAATAGATTAAAATATTATCAATAAAAAGTACTACAAACTTATCTAGATATTTATGTAATACGTTGTTCATTAAACACATGAAGACTGTCAGGGCATTAGTTAGCCCAAATGGCATGACAACAAACTCATAGTGACTATATCGAGTCCTAAAAGTCATCTTGAAAATATCCTCATCCTTAATTCGAACTTGATGATAATCGGATCTTAAGTCAATTTTTGAAAATATTGTTTCTCCACGTAAGTGATCGAACAGATCATCTATGCGTGGAAATGGGTATCTATTTTTAATTTTCGTCTTATTAAGCTAGCATTAGTCAATGCATAAGTGCAGAGTATCCTCCTTCTTTTTAACGAAAATGTCCGGTGCTCCCCAAGGAGACACACTTAGTCTTAGTTAACTTTTATCTATCAGTTCTTTTAATTGTGATTTTAGTTCATTAAGCTCCATGATGTTCATCTGGTAAGGATCTTTTGAGTTAGGCACCACACCTGGTACTAGCTCAATAATGAAATCCAACTCCCTTTTTGGAGGAAAACCCGGAATTTCCTCCGGAAATACATCCGTATAACCTCTCGAAATTGGTATATATTCTAATTTTAGCTTGTCTTATTTATTAATGTGATATTCATTATTTATAGTTACAACAAAAGCTTTACATCCCTTCTGAACAACCCTTTTTATTTGTAAGGAATATATCTATCTGATTATTTTTTTCCTAGGGATTCCTTTTACGGTTATCATTTCTCCTTCGTTATTTAAACAGGTAAATTTTTTATCAAAACAATTTAACACCACTCGATGCTATTCCAACCAATCCATTCCAATTAATACATCATAGGATCCTAATGGAAGTACATTCAGCTTTATAGAAGTCTCAAACCGATTCATCATTAATGTACTATCTTTCATAAAATCAATTACTTTCCTTTTTGCTCATGTAGCTAATTGAACCAACCATGACTTTGCAAATTTCTCTACTGGTATTTTACTTTTCTCTACTAAACTGGGAGAGACATAACTCAGGTTAGCCCCTGGGTCAATTAAAATAGAAATGGGTTTATGGTTCAGCATACCTTCTACTTCCACCATGGAAGTCTGATATTTAGCATGTCTGTTTTCCAGCGCTACATTGATTCTGGGAATCCCTCTCGCTAAATCACCAACCATTGTTTCTTCCTACATAGTATGAATTTTTTTGATGGTATTCTTTCTATTAGGACTTACTGATGCATAGTGAGGTCCCTGGCATTCCCAACATTTTATTGGTTCCTTACGTTAGTTATTTTTAACATTATTACTGTAATTATTTGTAAATTCTTTATTTCTTGTGACATTACGGTTTTGTTATGGGTTACCTTTTGAATTACTTCCTTGAAATTTTCTGTTAGGAATATTGCATGAGTTATTATGCCCAAAATTTCATTTAGGTGTGAAATTTTTCTTCCTTGATTCAAAATTATAATTAGGCCTTTTTGTTTTCCAGTTTGGAATATTCTCCCTTTTCCGATTCTGCTCACAGCAGAAATATGCTTTTCGCATGGCCTCTTCAAGGGTCTTGGGATTATCATATGGAAATTATGTCCTTAATATGAAAAGGTAAACAACTCACAAACCGTTGTGCCTTGGGTTTTTCATCAACAATATAAGGCACATATCATAGTAAGCTTAAAAATTTACTATTTAACTCTTTCATACTCATGGTTCCCAACCTTAAGTCATAAAATTCTTTAGCTCGTTCCTTGTAATATTGCGTCGAATGAAATTTATTTTTAAAGTACTTTTTAAAAGTGATCTAGTTTATATTCTTCTCTTTTATGTCCTTAACTCGTTTTATGTCCTGCCACCAAATGTCAACTTTTCCAGTCAACTTATAAATTACCATCCTCGCTTTTAACTGATTTGAATAATTATATATCTGAAAGTACTTTTTCATTCCGGACAACCATGCTTCAGCTTCCTCTCCTTTTTCTATTTCGACATTAAAACTTGGTGATTTAATATTTTTGAACTCCCCTGAAATCTCTTCATAGGGCTTGTACTTCTTCTTTCTAGAGTGATAATTACTCACGCTATTGTCACTAGAATATTGGTGTTTCATTCTATGTGAGTTACCATTAATTTCAGAAGAAGAACTGCTTTCGATTTTAGAGTATTTTGACATTTTACTCTTATGTTGATAGGACATAGTGTCAGATTCAATCTGTTTATCCTTTTCTTCGTTATAAAACTTTTCCAGCAGTATTTGATTCAGCTCCTCCTGAGCTCTTAATATTCTTTCATTTTCTTTTTTTAACAGTCTCCATATCAGTTTTTAGATCCTTAACTATTTGCAGTAATTCAGATGAGTTATTAGTTATATCTTCTTTAGCATGTTCTTTTCCAGAATTATTTTGTTCATTTAACGGGGACCTCTCTTCAGCATACTCTTTGAGTCCTTCCATACCTACAAATATAATTCAAAAAATATTCTGTACACAACATTTAAAATCATAAATCAGTATCCATACTTTCTATTTAATTTTTGGTTTACATGCACTGAGCCACTTCAGGCCTAGTGTCTGAACTTGCGCTCTGATACCATATATAACATCCCCAAAAATTCACAAAATTTTAAAATTTTTCTATGTGACATTTAATGCTAAATCATAGCCAGAATGCTAGTTTAATAACTAATTTTAGTTTAATTAACAGGTAGATTACAAGATAGGTTATCAAGAGAAAAATTAGGAGTTAATTCTTTTTGGTTGTCTCTAACTAAAAGGCTGCAGAATTTACTTACTAACTTGTAAGTCACATGTCATTAACCCTATTCAAACTTTATTGATTTTCAGTCTTGAATAAAAGTTTTATCCGAAGTTAAAGAGTATCAAAATATTAAATTTAGATCATAGGTTTGTTTATAAGGACATGTATGATTCTGATGGTTGTTTTCTTTTCTTACTGAAGGGGACTTGAGGTTATCTCGAGGCTTACTTATCTTGTTCAAAGCTAATGCAGATCCAATGCTTGTACATGATTCACAGGTAAAACTTACTTCCAGGTTACAATATAAGAAATTAAAACTTGGGAGACCAAACGAGTAAGCTAGGAAAGATCCTTAAACTCTTTTTAATGTCTAGATTATCGAAGTGGAAGAGTTCCTATGCCTATAGCCAAGAATACTCTACCTAGGTAACAATTGAGTTCATAGCGCGATTAATTGTTCTAAACACTTGAATTATATGATTGATTGTAAATGATTATCCAAACATGCTTTTTGTTTATTGTAGTATTAGGAGCTTAAGAACATCCTCAATGTTTTATAAGTATGAATTTGTAACATTGTTAATCCTAGAACTTACCTAAGCCCTAGAATTATCATTACTAATTTTATTTAGCAATTAGATGCTAACTACAATTATAACAAACCTATCCTAGGCATATAACCAAGGCATAAAGTAAAACTATAACCTAACTAATACTTCAGAATGAATACATAAAACTATAACCTAGCTCGAAGCTCCACCAAACCAAAATATGATTTGTTTATTTCGTTTACAAAGGTAGTAGTATTATGTTTACCATTCCATGCAGGGTTAACGTGCTGGTTCGAAACTATATCAATACCAAAAGAATTTCGAGGTTAGTGGAATCCACATGGTGGATAATCGTTGATTAAGGGTTTTGGTGTTAAACCCTATGCACTTACCTTCAACCTTTTCCCTAAAAACGCTCACTTCATTTGTTGTTTACTGTTGGAAAGGGAGCGTAGACCGAAAGGCCCTCGGCCTCCTTGGGTCTCTGTAACAATTTTTCACTTCTTTGAAAGCCGCTAGGGTTAGTAGACTTGAACCTTGGTGCTTATCCATCTCTGTTACTTCCATATCAACATTTAAACGGTGATTACTCTTGTTTTCATGGCGTTAGTAGGTTCAAATATTTGGTTCTTTTCTATCATTGTTTCGTCGAGATCAATGTTTAATCTAGTAAGTGGTAACGACTCTTCTCAGTATTTTATTTTCTTTTATTTATCTATCTATACGAAGACAAATACTAACAGCTCAAAGCATATGTTGTTTGTAGGTGAAAAAATTGACAATGCACAGTTGAAAGTGAAGGCGATTGCTCTGAAGCTGAAGGGTGTGAGCATGATAGGCTCGATAAGCCTTGGCCCCAACCCTAGGGTACCTTTCGTCGTGATTGTGTTGTGGTGACACTGGTGGTATTTGTATTTTGTTAAAGCTGTGTTTATAATACTTGTAGTAGTTCATTGTTTTGTTTTGGGAAAGAACAAGGTGGAGGCCGTAATGCCCTCTTTAGTGAAAACCCTTAGGGTTTCACCAGTGAGCTACGGCTCTTGTAAATTAGGGTAAAAACAATATTGTTTCAAGGTTTTGAAATCATGGTTCAATACTGTGATTTAGATGTGTGGAATTTTTCTCATCCTTTTCTCGACTACTGTAACTCTTTCATGGCTACGAATATGTTAAGGCATTTCGGTTTTAAGAGTAAGGCCATGTGGTGACCGTTAGTAAATTTCTTGATAATTGGAAGACTCTGTTTATAAATATTTCTTTTCTAAGAGACAAATCTTATGACCGTGATGTAAATATTTATTGGTATTTGTTTTCCTTTTGTAAATTTTGGTGGTAATTTCTTCTATGGCTATGAATTGGTTAAGCCATTGGAAAAGTTAGTTGTTTGAGATTCTTATTTGTGTAAACTATTTTGTAAAATATTACTTAGGTTTTGGTATTCATAAACAGTTTTGGTATTTAGGTTAAACTAGTTATCTTCTATATTTATAAAATGGTTATGTAAATGGTTAAGAAGGTTTACACTTGAGAGTAGGGTTTAAAAGAACATTTTACCATTAATAAAAATGGTGTTATACTAATTATTTTATAGATTGGTTTACTAGGTTTTTAATTCCTGCACTGTATTATGTAAAGAGTAATATATTTATAATTTAGGTTTTAAGGTAATAGGATAATGAATAGTTTTCAATGTTAATAATAGCATTATTGTTATACTAAAAGTTTACAGTTTTTTTCCTAAGTACTTAAGGTACTATAATACAATAGGTATTATAGTTTCAGTCTATTGAATGTTTATCATGAACTTATAGTGTTAGTTGATTTCAAAGAACAGTTGGAGGTTTAACTCTATATTATTTACTATAATATATCTAGAGTAGTTGTTTATAAACTAGGTATTTAGCATTAGAATTATGAATGGTTTTTCTTTACTAAGTGTAAATAAATAGTTTGTATTTCAGTAATTATTTATTGTGTTATACTATTCACAGTTTAATGACTGTGTGACAAAAGCTTACTAATAATGGACTCTATGTAAACTCTTAAATTCAATAATAGTTTCATATCATTTTATCCATGTAATCATTCCTATTTACCTCTAAAAAAACCTTCTGCACTAGAGTACTTCATCGTAAGATGAGTGGAAAAATGCAAAAAGGAAATTTTCCTAATTAACCAATCATTTCTCATTCTAGGCTCACCTATTTTGTTAAACATATACAAGTAAAATTTCCTGAATAAAATGCAGACTCAAAGAGTCTATTTGCAGATGCAAAGTATCTAAGTAATACTAGTAAAACTAATCATGACTACTTTAATTCCAGTAATTTGCTTGCATAAAGATAAATAAGATAACACAATGGAACCTGGTAATTGGTAGAAGAGACAAACAACCCAAGGAGCCCGTTCCACCCAACCTTTTCTTGAAGATAGCTCAATTGTTTGTCTTAGGACCCCTGAGCTTGTCCACTGATCCACCAGGATGAAATCACTGTGTGAAGAAATGGGATTAAATACCCCTGCAACTCAACAGTAGTACATATATCCTCAACAATATAGAAACCAGCTATGTGGTTGCACTAGTTATAAAAGCAGTATTAATCACTCAATGCACATCTTCCTTTCCTCTCATCGAATATCTTGTGCACCTTTCTCAACTTCATAAATTTCATAAGGTAAAGAATGAACAGCCTCCTGCTGAATTCGATGGATAGATATATTCATGCCTAGGTATTTTTGGTCAGTTTTTCAATTAATGAGCCACCTTCTCTGTTCCACTTTCTTGGGGAACATGACCACAAAATTAGGTAAGTTTCCTCCTGCAACAGTTAGAAGTGATTGAGTATGCTTCCATGTGTCAGTTTTCTCTCACCCTAGTCTATTCCTCCTATTGGGTCAGTGGTCACTCATTCAACAGCCTCCTTAGGCTATTTGTCTCATCTTTTATTTATTAATTAATAAAATATTCAACATAATTAATTACAGTCATCCTTGACCCCACTTGATCAATAGTCATAAACTTTACAATAAAATTAAAATATAATGTCTTCTTAAACATAAAATGTTATTGAAATTGGGGTACGTGACAGCATGCATATTGCAAATAAGACAGAAAAGCATGAGAAGCATACAAACAATAATCTTCAAATAAATAATAGAGAGGTTATGATTCCTAGTAAAAGTACATGGCAACTGCTTCGCCATAGATATACCATAAGTTTCTCTTTATGAAGGTCTTTTCTTCTAAACAATCAACTTTATCAGCCATGAAAAGTCCCATGTTCAATATCCATAGGTACAAAAATCTCCCATATTAGTTCTTTCAAAGTTTCATGCAAAAATAAATAGAGAATAAACTTCCATTATAGAACATACATTATGGTAAGTTGCATAATGTCTAATTACTTCTTATTAATCACAATTTAAATTCAAATGTAAAAGTTATAACCCCATCAGTTATTGAACAGGTTCGTCGTCTAATCGCTAGCAGTTAAATCAAAGAAGTTATTCATGTCCAAAGCATTATAACACATGGAACATGGATGGAGAAGATGACCATTTCAGATCTGTTGTCCCTTTCCCTTGTGTTCAAGGATATATCTACACGCATAATTAAAGCCCATTTTCAGTTATAGTAGGAACTTTTGTCCTTTCTTGACAGGAAATGAGTCCTGAAATTGAGCCTTGAGATATTGAAATTCTAAACCACTTTATGTTATCCCGATAAGGAGTATGTGATTTTTGTGATCTGAATCCAGTTTTGTTGTAATAACCTTAGCATTGTGTCCAAAATATTTAACTAGTTGATCCAGATAAGAATCCAATGAACGGGATCTACTACTTAAGTGAACGTTGACTAAGACTGAAGTGTAGTTGCTTGTCAGGCTATGGGAACAAAAGGGATGCAATTGTATTATCCTAGTTGTTAGCAAAGGTGATAGGATATAAATGGAATGAAAAAAGTTATTGATGTGATCATACCAATTAATTTTCTTGTTGAGATATAGTGAGCACTGCAAACTATCCCAAAAGCATATAGTGGGATTTTAAAGCTCCTCTTATGACAGGTAATGGGAATCAAACCCACATGATATGGTATTTATCCTGGTGTATGTGTTTGTTCTTTCTTGTATCGAGAAGGTGAATTTCTACATTCTGGGTGGGGTAGAAGTGTCCACCTGTCCCATAAAAAATAAAAAATAAGAATGCATGCATAAGTGTGTTGTAGAATAATAGTGAGAGAAAGTGTCTGCATAGTGGTTAGAGGGAAGTGTCTATTTATCCCATAAAAATAAAATTTTAAATTTTAAAAATTCAAAAATAAATAAAAATAAAAATGCATGCATTAATAGCTGAATGCTAAGAGAGATGTGTGTTGTAGTTTAGTTGTGAAAAGTTTGCATATTTTATCCCTCTAGGCATTTTGTAGAACTAGAGTTAGATGGGTCTATACGGGTATATGTAATAACTTGGGCCTAGATGTTTTTCTCAAATAGAATGATTGGAACATACAAAGATATTTTATACCATTGTGTACTCTGTTGTTTATATATGTAATAATCCAAGTAAATATAGATGGGTAAAAAACTAGAAATGTTGAAAAATGAACTATGTATTGTGGAACATGGACAAAGAAGATGATCATTTCAAATGTTTTATCCCATCTGAAGAGTGAACATTTTTCTTTCTAATTTATTAAGAGAAAGGGAAAACATATACCTTAAATGTTCTGGTTGTTATCTCCCCTTTCAAAATCATCGATTGTATTTCATCTCCCTCGATCAATTGCGAGAGAAACTAAAATGACATATTTCTAAATTCTTATCTTGTAACATTGATTAAACTAGGATAGATTATGAAATGGGAAATGGACATGGAAGATAAGGGGTTATAGAGTTTGTTCGTGGATGAAGGGATGGTTTCCATTGAAAAGAATGATACATCATATTTTGTACTATTCTTTGATGGACAAAAACATAGGTGATCTAAATGGGAGTTCAAAAAAAGATCAGTTCAAATGGAAGTGTCAAGGTTAGTTGCAAAAGGATATGCTTGTGTTCAAAGGGTAGACTTTCATGATATTTTTCTTGGTTACAAGTTAACATTTATAAGATTTTTGTTACTTGTAGTAACAAATTTTAATTTAGAGATAGATTTGATGGGTGTGAAAAATAAATTTCTAGATTAGACTTAAAGGATATTTGTATTGTTGGAACATATTAAACCCACTCACAACTTAGGATAAAATAATTAATCATTATTTGATTAATTATTCACCCACTAGCTTAATTAGTTGGCATCCACTTGCACCTTAAATTCAATGCATGCCATCCATATCCTAGGAATGATTTATTTCTGATTCTGGGTTCATCTAGAATTAGTATACATGACCTTATAGCAGATTCTACTTTTTTCTGTTTTTTCTGCTTTTTCTGCTTTTCCTGCTTTTTCTGCTTTTTCCTGCTTTTCTATGGATAAGATAAAAGCTAGTCAACTATGAAACTGGGAGCTTTTGTTTCCAACCCATCCTCCATTAGTTTTTCTCCATTTTCTAGGATTAGCATGTTATTTCCATCTCCTTGACAACTCACTCATGCTTTTTCCAACTCGTGAGGTCCTTGATAGATTTAGCAAGTGCTTTATCCACCTATGGGGGTTTGCTATATTTTGGTAAGTCAGCCTTTTTGAGCTTTATGATTTGTTTCCATACAATTTGACTTTCCTATGAGGGAAGATCTATTTATGTACACTATTATTCATAATTATTCAATGGAAGGATACACACCAATATTCATCTCTTCATTCATGTGATTCAGTCTCTTTTCTTCTCTCTATTTTTCCTGTGTATGCTTGTGAGAATTCTTAGTACCAAGATCTATTTCCTGTGCTTCTTTTTAGCATCATTTCACATAGCATTGATCTATTATTTCTACATGTATGACATAGCTAGATCACTACATTTAAAACTCTACAACACATTAGTTTGCGAAATAAAAAATTATTTATATGGTTTCAAATAGTTTCCAGGAAAATGGTAGTAAAATTTTGATTTCGTTTTGTTGGGATTGGAATTTCTATGTTTTAAATCCAATCACTATGTATTGCACATGTGAGGGTGTTCATTTCCTTATTATCATTATATGTAGATTTTATGTTAATTTTTTGTAACAAAAGGGAAGTGTTTTGTGATTTGAGGTCTCAACTTTTAGCATAATTTAACATGAAGGAATTCATCACTGTAAAATATATATAAGGAATAGAGATAATGAGAGATACGAAGAACTTAAAGGTTTCATTAATCCATTGTAAACATGTTATACGACTTGATGAGAACTTTATACTCAAAGCAAGAACTCTAGCCTACAAACTCTTTTTTTGTGAAAAAAACACCAAAAAACACCTCCAAATCAAAAAGTGGTGCTACCGGTAGCACCACTTTTTTTTGGCTAAAATGTGGAAATTGACGAAAACAATCCTTAATGTTATTTACAATAACCTTAAAATCAAGCCTTGATTTGAAAACAAATGCTACCGGTAGCACACTTTTTCAGAAAATGACATTATTATGTCATTGTATCATAATTTAAAACTATATTGATTAAATATCTCAGTAACACTATATATAAATAGCATTTATATAAACACAAATTATTCAAGAAATTATTTCACCACTCTTTCCATATAAAATAAAGGAATTTATGATATAATTCATAATCAAACTGTATATTAAACCATAAAATTCATATTTTTGCTTCAAAAACACAAAAAAGCAACCCTAAAATGAACCATGGGTGGTATCATTGTAATTGAAACCCTAAATTGACCCATAGATTCAAAAGTGGAGCTCCTAAAATAACTGTCATTTTTATGGAAGGTTAAAATTTAAATAAAAAACTAGAGCTTTAAAAAAAAATTCAAAAAAGTTAAATATTGGAAAATGCATAATTTATTCAAAAATTCAAAAACCAAATTTAAAAAACTCAAAAAAACATTTTAAGAAATTTTATCAATAAAAAATTTAAAAGATAAATCTAAAAAATTGTAACAAAAAAATAAAAATAAAATGAAACATAAATTTCAAAATTTCAAAAACATACAAACTATCAAAAAAAATTATTTTAAGAAAATAAAAATAAAACATTTTAACAGAATTGAATAAAATTTTCAAATTTTCAAAAAATTAAAAATAAAAATAAAAATAAAAACTCACTTTAAAACAAATTTTAAAACAAAATTAAAAACAAAACAAAA
>LPNX010185765.1:11610-21944 GCA_001517045.1 Pseudotsuga menziesii | reverse complement strand
GAACAAGGTGACAGCCTTGACTCGAGACTTGTCCCCAAGGACACACCGAGTGGCTTGAAGATTTCTGCCACGTGATCCAGGTGTGTGAAAAGGCGGCAACAATCCTATTAGCACTTAAATGTTCATAATGACATATGAGAGACATATTAATGTTGTACTTGTTGATGAGGATGATGATGACCATGATGTTGTTGATGATGATGACGATGTTAATTATCGTTATGATGATGATGATGCAATCCATGATGTACTTGATGTTAACATTCACCTATCTTTGACAACATTTGAGTGACCTTAATGTCACTTGTCCTCAACAACATTTCAATGATAAGTTGGATGTGGTAAATTTATTGCAAAATATTAGCTACTATATATAGATAACCACATTAATTGGAAAAATGTTGTTGATAAACCAAGTTGTCTTCCTCGTCAACATTGTTCATTAGTGCAAGATGGAACATTACTTTAGTAAATTTCATAGAATTATTCAATAGTGTGCATAATATTAACTAAACAATCATTGGAATTTCATTATTCAATGCAAAGTAAAAAAGGGGAATACTCGTGGTTAAAATAAATCGAAATAAAAATAACATTTGCTAAGCCCATGATAAAATGACGATTTTGAACAATGATTTCCATGTCTATTTAAGTATAGAGTCATTAATAAGCAACCTTTTGAAAAATTCTAAATAAAAAAAAAAATTCAAAATTACTAAATCCATGTGATAAAAAAACAATTTCAAAACTTTGGACATAAGATCATAATTATTCAAGTAATATGGATTGGAAATATTGTAAAATTAGAAGTCTCCATTTACATTATTGTTAGCATATATGTCACCAATGCTTCCTTATCAATGTTGATATGTTGATTGTTCCTAATGACATGATGATGCAAATTGACAATGATTATTTCTACAATATCTAATAGGATGTTGTTGAAAATGATGATGTCAATGTCAATAATGATGATGCATGTGAATGTAACACTATTCGATATTGATTGGTCCTAATGAAAACATAATTCACCCCAATGGCTTTGAATTGACCATAATAGTCCCTATATGACCCTAGTGGCATATGATTATCCCTAACAACATTTGAGTGACCCTAATGGAACTTGAATCACCATAAAAGCATGAGGATGATAATGTTGATGATGGATGATGGCAAGGATATTGATGATGGTGATTAAAATGATAACAATGAGGTTGATATGAATGAATATGATTATGATGATATATGACGATGCCAATGAGGATGACGATGAAGTTGATGTACCCATATGTGTTGTTAATGATCATGGTTATGATGGAAACGATATCAATTTCAATGATCATGATTCATGTGACAGTACTTCTGCATCTTGATTTATCGTAGTGGTACCTAAATTACCATAATCATGGAAATTTGGGTCTTGGTTGATCCCAATGAGGGGTAAATTTCCTTAATGTCACCTAAATTTATCTAATGGAATTTAAGTGTCCCCAACAACATTGGATAGACCGTAATGGAATTTGATTGACCCTAACAACATGACAATGATGCATTACGATAGTTATGATGATGATGACGATGATGTGCTAGATGGCGTTGATGATGACTATGATGACAACAATGATGTTGATTTATTGTATGGTGATGATGACAATGTCGATATCAACGATGATTATGCATGTGGTAGCACTTATCAATACTGATTGATCCTAAAGGAACCTAAATGTCTATCAAGATGCATAAATGACCTTATTATAACTGAAATCACTATAGTGATATCTAAATGACCCTAACAATTACACGACATGAATCCTAATGGTGATGAGTGATTATGAACACTAATGGAATATGAGTAACTATAATGAAATGATGGCGATGATTTTGTTGATGATGTACTTGATGATGACAATGAGGATGATGATAAAGATGATGTTGATGTACCATATGACATTGATGATGATGATGATGATGACAATGTCAATGTCAGCAATGATGATGCATGTGATAATGCTTCTAGATACTGATTAATCCTAATGGAACTTAAATGTCTATAATGACATATGAGAAACATATTAATATCACCTAAATGACTCTAATGACATTTAGTTTTCATCGACAACATTTTAGTGACCTTAATGGCAGTTGAGTAACTATAACAACATGACATGGATCCAAATGGTGATGATTGATGATAGACCATAGTGGCATATAAGTGACCCTATCAACGATGATGACAATCATGGGGTCGATGATGTACTTGTTGATGGCAATGATGATCACCATGATTTTGTTGATGATGTTCTTATTGATGTTGATGTTGATGATGATGATGATGAAAATGATGATGATGATGACGATGACAACGATGATGATTATGATGCAATGTATGATTTACATGGAAATGGAATTCACTTGTCCTCGACAACAATTGAATGACTTAATGGCATTAATAAAAACCAGTGTCAATGATTTGCAATATGTGGGAAAAAGAAGTTTTGTTTTGTTGGTCAATATTCTAAATTGAAATCCTTGTCTAGACATCCATTTGACATAGACATAGTTTTTATTCTGTTTGAGTTCAATATATGTAGCATATTCAATATTTGTCTCATTACTATATTGATTGATTTAAAATTTAAAAAACTAATATATAATTATTTAAAATTTATTTTTTATTAAATCTAAATAAAAAATAAAGAAACTAATATATAATTATCATTACACAAATTTATAAAAGCTTATCAAATGATGTTTCATAAACAAAGATAAAGAAAGCAATAAGAGTTGTTAAGGCAACAAGTCCCTGCCTAGCAACTTTGCAAATAAAGATATAATAAGATTTGGCTTATTAAAAAAGTACTGAAAATAAATGAAGGGAAAGACCTTTAGATCATTGTCCATGTCTTGACATATTTGATATTTTATGGTTGTCTATACGCCTTGACCCAATTGATATTAAAAGGCGAGGATGTGCATGCATAATAGTCCTTATTTATGACTATGAGGTGAGGATTTAAAGAGAAGAGGATGTAAAGTCATGTAAATTTTATACATATTTTTGTGGTGAGTGTCGAGGACAAATGTTATGAGAAACCACAAATGTTTGGAAGGACAGAAGGGGATCACTTCATGATCATGCCACCCATCAAATTGAAGACTATTCTTGAGCCAAAAGTTTTTTTTAATTTAATTTTATTAATAATCATTGTGTATCTTTGGTACAAATGTTTTTTCTAACTATTTTTTCTCATTATCATGTGCCCAATGACCCCTCCCTATATCAATTCATAAATCAACCTCTGCATAGTTTGTGATCCTAGTTGCATGCCATTATTTGTAGTTGCATAACATTGAGTGTTGTTTATATAGTCATTGTGATTCCATGATATTCATGCAAGAATTGAAGTCTTGTAGAGGAGGAATCATCAAACCAACCATTTGAATTTCATTTTGACGAAAAATGAGTGGACATTGGTAGATAGGTTCACATAGGTAGTAGCCACAAAGTTTTGGGATTACTTCAAGCCTAGTAGTATACTAGTAGTTGTTCTCCATTGTTACAACTGCAGTTGCTGACACATTGTCACACCTTAGATTGTAGCCCCAAGTGACTTTGGAGTTAGAGTCACATCCCAATGGCCAGTGCCTCGTAGTGGTCAATCATCACTCGACATCTTACATAGCTAAGCACATAGTGCATGAGTGAGTGATTATAATTTATGATATTTCCAATATTTTGAATTACAAGTCAAACTTTATAGCATAGGAATTTCAATATATTGAGAAATTTACATGGATGGGTAATTTCCAATGTTTCTCTTCTTTTGAAATGTTGATATAAATTGTGTCCTTAATTGGAAGGTTAAATTCATATTATTATTTTTTTAAGGACAATTTCAATGTTACACTTCTAGGAAGGACTAAAACCCTTTGGAATGGTTCAAATTTAAGCGTTGAAGGGAACCATAGGCTAAGTTATCCAAAGGATGAGATATATGCTACTTGTTTCCATTTCAAATATTCCAAAATGAGGGAAAATACCGACAAAGCTAGAATTGTCATCACATTTGTTGAGACTGAGGAAAGGGCGCAACAAGTCATTCTCCAAACTAGGGCATAAGTCTGAAGTGTGTTGGGACCAAGGAATACAACCTAATAGATATGTAACCAACACAAGTAGATGAAAGGCTGATATTGATGCTCAAATATGTTGCAGTCTGAGATAAGAAAGAAAGGTGTGTCCACTCTAAAACTAGTCTCAATATCTACTCAATCACAAGCAATGGGGATATTTCTAGGCATTTTGAGGCAAACAAAAGTTTAGGAGATCATTAGTTTGTCTAACAGTTTTAATCCAAGCATCATTACGTACTTCAAGGAATTTTTTGACCTGCAAACAACAGCCTCAAGTAGTGAGAAGTTTCACTTTTTAAATCTCGGAAGAGTTTTAGGGCATCCAAGAAAGGTCAATCTACATTCTTGTAGTGGCAGTTTCATGTTCCAGATCTTGGAGATTCCTTGTACCAACTACCTTCTCCTCAATATTAGCTAGAAGTAACATGACCATCGTCCATACCTATGAAATACATGCAACATTTTGATTGGATGCATCACAGAACATGGGGCAGGGTTGCTGCAATAGTAAGAATATAGAACCAAAGGGGGAATATATGTTGAAGGACTAGTTTAATTAAAAGATATCAGTGTCTTGATATCTTATAATTGACCCATCATTTACATGGGCCCCATAATGATTTGGATTGTTCTAGAGTGCAACCTGAATGGATAGCAATTTTTCATTTCATCATCTTATAACCTGTGAGTTGTTTTTCACATGACACAATGATATTGGAATTCAGTGATGCAAAATTTACATTTTGTTTTATTTTATGTATCATGAATCATATTTTCATACTAAGGTTTCTTCAATGCTTTAAAAAAATCTAAATATCATTAAAATATTATTATTTAAATTTTAAAAATTATATATATATTAATTATATTTTCATACTAAAGTTTCTTCAATACGTTTAAAAATATAAATATCATTAAATATTATTATTTTAAATTTATTTTTGAAGTTTTAAAAATAAAATTTACATTTATATTTAATAATTTATATGTTATTTTCATATATATATATTAATTGTGTATTTATCAATTTAAAAAAAAATGAAAACAAATGTGAAACCTCCCTCCAATTTTTCCCGCCTCTACCCAAACTAAAATCCCTTCAATTTTTCCCTCTCCATCAAGAAAGCAAACACTTAATCAAAATGGATGAATGATAAGTGTGCCTAACAAATTCCTCTACATTCTTCTGGAATCTAAATCCCTGTTACACCATTGACTCATAAATCAGGACGGTTTTGTTTTCATGTATAATTCCATTGCATTGTTCAGATCCCAATACCATTGATTCATTAATAGCTAGGGTTTTGTTTTCATGTAGGATTCTATGGCATTGTTCAGATCCCAATACCTGAATCTGGATATTTTCAAGAAACAACAAGCTATATGTTTATTTGTTCAAGGAATTCCTGAGAAAGAAGTAGCTCCTCCTATAGCTAACTCAATGCATTCTATTGTTCAAGAAGAAAGACCTCATGCACCCACACCCAGTAGCAGGGTTATCCACAAAGGAAGTGGTCTCAACTTAAGATGGTACCGCTGCATTAAATATTTTCCCACATGTAGATGTTCTATCCTTCTGAGGGTTTGCTAATTGTTAAATTAGACATTAGATTTTAATTGAACTTGTACAAAATATTATGATCTTCATACATTCTGGAGAGATTTTTTGAAACATTAAAGGCATCTTAAAAAAATTATTTGTTCGACGGAGAGGAAGTTGTTTACTTACTTCAAGCAAACTGAGCCCTCCCAACCAGCAATAATAAGCCCAACCTAGCACAGGGGAAACTCTACCTAAGTTGGGGTCCCTCTAATTAGTTTAAAATATCCAACCCGAACCGCGCTCGGTAGTAGTTCAAGTAGAAATAGATTAAATATTACCACATATTCCTCCCTCATGGAGTTAGGTTTTCCAGAACCCTCCTAAATCCCATCAATCAATACCAGTGGGCAAGATACTTTTCATATTGAATTTACTTTCATGGGGATGGGGCTAACTCGGTAAAATATCATCATCAAAAAGATTTGGCACTTGAGACGCTCGCTCATCCCATGGATTACCCCACACGGGTGGTTAATCGAGGATTGGTAGATGTTCTTGGGGCAAGGAATGATCTGCTGCTATTTGGATTTGGTGTTGGCCAAAGAAGCCGCAAGCTCATTCGACCTCTTCCCAGGAATAAAATGCTTATTTAATTGGGTTTTAATTTGATTTAAGAAATCAAATGTCTTAAACATGATTCATATGATTTCAGTCCATTCAAGAGTTGTAACGAGGGAAGGAGATAAGGCAACAAAAACAAAGGTTACATCATAGCTAGGACTTGTAGATCATCCCATAGAAGCAAATCCAGATACATATTTAGTTGGATACTTTCCATGCTCAGAGCCAGATCCAATTTTAGTTTCTCCATAGGCTAGCAAATCCAAATACATATTTAGCTAGATACTTTCCATGCTCAGTGCCAGATCTAGTTTTAGATTCTCCATAGGCTATTTGGTACTAGCATATTCCGTTGTTTACCCATCAACAACTAAAATAGGACAAGTACACTTGTTTTCCGAGAATGTATACTTTTTTTAAGAATCAATATCAAGGAATCTATCTCTATGGGATCAACTACTTGCTCATGGTATTTATCTGGATCAATGGATTCTAGTTCGTGAGGAATTGGTTCTTTCCCAGATGCTTCAACCTGCTAAGCAATAGAAAATTCTATTGGATAAATATTAACTTGCTTCAGTTGTGGCTATAGGTTTTCATGACGCACTTGTACCATATCTAGCTCATTCTATGCCTTCTTCCTTGTTGATATCTTCATCAGGTAACTGGCCATGGTAGTGTTACATAGCCGAACCCCTAGTTCCATATTGGAAACTAGTTTGTCCATTTATCCCCAGTTTCTTTTAAACTTATGAGGATGTTGGTGGTGAAGAAACATGTGCTTTTGAATTTTATTGTTGCTATGTGATATGCCCAGATTTCTTGGAAATCCACCTAGAAAAAACCTTCTAGAAATATCTCACAACCCTAAACCGAAACCAGAAAAATGTTGTTTCATAAATTTGCCCCCAAAATTCCCGTGGAGATCTATGCTTCAATGGAGAATCACCCTCAAACTTTTGCTAGACATTATTGCAGACTGTAATTCACCCTAAACGTTTTTCTTGAGATTACCACATATTGTAATTCACCCTTGAATTGACTTATAAGTGGTTTCGGTCACCGCTTTGGAAAATACCAAATAGTTACTGGTTGTGATTATGATTTTGGTGACTTTAAAGGAGCTCGAAGAGGTAAAGAGGAAAATAAGAAAAAAGGCTTTTCATGATGAAGCTTGAGTGCTAGGAAAAAGAAGGAAAAATTCATTACCTCAAGAAAATTAACCTTGTCTCATCATATATGAAGGAGCATGAGATTATCGAGGCCATATAAGATTCTCAAATGAAGAACGAGGTCGTGAATATCATGCCCTATGGAAGAAGATAAGAGCATGATAAGGGTGTTATGCTTGTGTTTGGATGCAATATTGTTGACACATTAATAATATTTAAGTCCTAGGAAGCATATTAGTTGGAAGCAAGGGAATACTCTTTTATAACAACCGTCATCATTTGTTGATTTATCCTTGACTTATCATTATAGAGAAATCGTCATCTTCTGTGGAGTTTACCTTGACAGAAACCTACCTTTAACTTGAGGTGGGACTTTTCTTCACTTCTCTCACCAGCGGAGTAAACCACCTCACTTGAGCTTCCCGAGAATAGTAGAATTTGCTGCTCTTTAGGACCCTTCCCTTAAGGAAAAGAGATAGAGACAAGTCAATCAATAATAAATCCATAAGATTTATCAAATGAAAGCAAGTCAGCCATCAAGCTTTGTCAAAACAGATATGCATCAAACTATAAGAGCATGACAGAGAAATTAATTCAAGTCCTTGTAATTGTCACTAGGAAAGACAACACTCATCTAGGGTTGTAGGTCAATTGTAGAAGTTAAGTGCTCATGGCCATCCACAAAGCCATAATTTTGGCCAAGATAATTCCCACGTGGGTCAGTTATTGAAATACACATATCAAGATGCCCATTATTATGCATATTAAGATTACTGGGGAGTGTGGTCATGTTACAATCATTGTGGTTCATGTACCCATAGGTGTTGGATAAATTATGGTTGCCTGTCTACTAAGGATGTTCCATTATTTATCAATGCTAGGATCAAAGATGTGTTTACCTCAACAAGGAATTTTGGTAACTCTAGTAATGTGAATTTGTTTTATCTTCAATAGTTGATTTCTTGAAAATGTATTTTCGTATTTATATTCATTTTAGAGTTTGAGTATGCATTGTTTTCTTTCCTAATTTCAATTTATGTAGAAGTTATTTTCAGTAATATGATTGTGAATTTTATTGTTTATGATAGGAGTGGTGTTGGTCTGAGTATGTCATTTCGAGAAAAAAAAAGGTGTTTTGATACAAGCATTATATATATAGTGCTCTAATACTATTTCTCTCTCTCTATATATATAGCACTCTGATATATATATATATATATATATATATATATATATATATATATATATATAATCATTTCAATCATCCTGGCATTACTGACTTCAACTTATGTCAATTTTATATCCAAATTTGAAGTGGAAAGACATAAAATGAAACTTCTACCAGCAATTGACTTAAAAGTTAAAACAAGCCTAGAAGTCCTTCCAAGAAGCTCCAAAACCTTCACAATTATATATCTTTTGGAAATCCTGGTATCAAAATTTTAGCACATGTAGAGTCCTTCATACAAAATTTTACACAACTCATAGAGTAGGTTATCATATTTCCCTCTTAACTAAAATCATATTGTCTACATTTTCACTCTGGTCATTATTGGATCTAGCATTGGATTTGGGATTGAAATAGTCTTCCCCACAAAATGTTCCCAATTTTGGGCATAAAAAAATATTACTTGTGAATACTTAATGCATTAATAAATCCTAACAGCTAATAATATATAACCCAAGTCCCAAAATACTAATGATATCCAATTAATATAAGGTATTACTCTCAGAAGAACATAGATCCAATAGTTTCACCTTTAAAAATGCATGTCTATTCTTGAGGGATTCTTCTCGGAATAGAAATGATCAGGGGTTCATTCTTAGCATCAATAAGGGTGATTTGTTAGAGGAATTATAGCAAGTAATAAAAATGAAACAATGGGAAGATCTTCCTGGACCAACCACTAACTTAGACATTTAATATTGATATGCCCAATAGACCCTCACACGAGGTTAAGTTTCTCAAAAAAACAATGTTTAGAGAGATATGTAGCAAGGTCCTAGATTGACACGTATATTGATTGGAAGTATTCAGATACCCTTATATCAAGTAGGTAATTGTTTTGGAGAAATTGATAGAGAATATATGAATATTGTGCATTTTTTAAACTCTTTGAAAGATATGGTAAGTAGATCACTGCTCATTTCCAAGATAATGTCCTGTGATTGATTGATGGATTTACTGTAGATTCTCTAAAGTTTAGACAAGGATTGGAACTTATTGGTTGAGTTGAGAAGCCTTAAGAGACCATTTAGAAGAAGAAAATGGAATTGTTAGAAGGATTGGTCAATTAATGAAATTAAAAGATGTAAATGGATTTTCTATAGATTATTTGGTACATTTTAGACAAATATTGAAACTTATTGGCTGATGGTGAATTTGTAAGGGACTATGTAGAAGAAGAATACTGAATTCTTGGAAGGATGTGGTGCTACTAAAGAGTTATTTTTATTTGATATCATATCATGCATTACACCTCTTGGTTCTATAGCTTGCTTTATATGCTACAAGTGCACACTAAAGGGGAAATTTCAAATCTCTCATGCTATAAAGAATTGGGAACAAACAATTTTACTAATATGATAAGACAAGGGAGATTAATATCTATTGCATTGCAGAATACATAAGAAGAACACACACCTCCTAGAGAAAAAAGCAATCATTTTTCCTATAAGATTACAATTAGTCAGATGACTTCACTTTTGAACTTGAGAAAGAAGAAACACTGATATAAAATACAGTTCAAATTGAAGTTTCTTGTGGTTCCCTTATCAAACAATAATAATATATTTAATATACAAAGATGGTTGGTCATTTCATAAAAGTAGTATTACTACACGTTTGGGATAACGAAACAACA
>LPNX010185764.1:6634-31842 GCA_001517045.1 Pseudotsuga menziesii | reverse complement strand
ATTTCTAAACACTTATTTGGTTAAGTTGATCACATTCCAGGTTGTGTATGAGCATGGTGATCAAGACGCATTTGATATGCCAAAGAAGATACAGAATGTTGGCATTAGTATTCTTCCAACTCACGTTTTCTTGAAGTTTGGAATGAAAACAGTATGCCAAAGAAGATACAGAATTTTGGCATTACCATTCCTCCAACGCAAGTTTTCTGGAATGTTATAATTTTAGTTAAAGTTTGGAATGAAAACCGTTTGTCATCCTTCATTATTTTGAATGGTATGTTTTGAAGAGTATTTTGTATGTGATATTTCTATATTTATTTTGAAAATTGCAGAGAAAGCAACTTGCTGATAACAGATATGTAGATTTATTTGTTGACATCAGGTTTCCTTACGATCTAAACTTTGGTTTGGTTTTAAGTTTAATGTTTTTTACTTTAAAAAAAATTATTATGTTTCACTTGTTACTCTTTATTTCTTCAAACAATCCTTATTGACAATGAATCAATTCATGACCAAACAGAAAATTATGTATTGTTGTAACTACACTTTTACTTTTATGTAATGATATGACTGATATTTTAATCAGTTTATTTCATTGAATCAAAATTTTCAATCAACCTCAAAAATTATACTCTTCTAAATATCTTTGTAAGTAAAGAGATATTGTCTAAAAATAATTGATCCATACAATAAAATAAATACAGAACTATGGAGAATATAAAAAATAAACACGATCATTTACTTGAATCGGTATACAAGTTTTTTGTTATTTTCCTTTGGACAATTTCTTAAATGCTTTGAATGATTTATCTAATCAATTTTCTTGTATCATGTTTTGATTCCTTACCATTTCATGGCAAAAGGCTTTTTTTTTTATGTTTTATTTTTTGTTATATATGTTGTGAAGTGTAATATTTCTTTTATTTTTAATGATAATAATAAGAATGTATTTGTATTATGAATTGACATAATTGATGTAAATGTAGTTTATGTTATGAAATAAATAGAAATTGCAATTTTAAAAAAATAAATAAATTAACTATATATATTATGATTTGATATATAATTTTTTTTTAATGATAATGATAATGATAAGAAAGTATTTATATTATGAATTGACATAAATACTTGTTTTTGGTGTAAGTAAATGAAAAATGTAAATTATAAACTATGTTTTCAATAAATAGAAAGTACATTCTTTTAAGAAAAAAATTTATATTATAAATTGAAATAATGCATCTTCTTTTTAAGATAGAAGTAAGTAGGAAGTTTATTTTAATTCTCAAGTTTTCTAACATGTATGGTAATTTTAAATGTTGTTTACGCAGCGGTTTTTTCAATTTTCAATTCCACATTTGTTTGTAAAATTCAGGATTCTTTAGAATGCTTCATGAGGTACTTTTATTATTATGGTGGAAACTCCACTTTTGGATATAATTCATACTCCTGACCAATATAAATGTCACTAATTCTTCCACCAGAAAAGTGAAACCTAATGCTCTTTCTTCAATTGTGCAGCAGAATGTGAATATGATAAAAAAATATGGGAATGGACGTGTATCGATTTTCAATCAGTTGGTCCAAGATTTTGCCAAGTTGCGGCATTACTAAAGAGAAAATTAATATAATATTTTAAATATTTATTTTGACTTATTTGTAAATATTTTATGATGGTTAAGATTATTTGTAGACAAAATTATCTTCAAAATTGCATTTATTTTTTTAGTTTTTGAACTTATTATTTTCTTATCAAACTCTAATTTTGGGGATGTAAAGGGATTTGGGGTTTTCCAAGACGATTTTTCTCAACCATAAGGGTTGTGAGTAATATGGCATGATGGCATCCATAGTGATCATAAATTTTGGGAAAGAAGGTTTCCATGTAATCACTTGATGAGTAACTTACATCAATGGATCCATCTCAATTCCATAAAATTCATTAACGTTCAATTCCATAAATGGAGCCCTTTCAATGCCATCAAATTCATTAACACCTTCTAATTAGCAATCAATCCACCAATTGCATCTCTCCACAATGAAATCAAACTAGCCAGTAATCAACTAACACTATAAATGCTCACTATAAATTGTTATCTGAAGGGCTCTGGTTATTTTTCCTTGCCTATTCTACTATCTTCCATTTCAGATGAGTCGAAGAACATATGGTGGTTAGCTGCTATGAAGAGGATTCAATAAAGAAAATGAGGATGAATTTGATGGGAAGTATTGTTGAATCTAAAGACTCGTCTATAAAGGTATGTATGGCAAATTTATCCTTCTCTTCCCATTTTCAGCAAATTTGAATGCAACTTTTTATCAACAGTATACTTCAATTTGAATGGGTATATTTTGGGACTATTCAATGTTCAAAAAAATAGATAATCTTTTAATTGATGTATAGATAAAAAACCATGCATCACAATCTTTTTGTTTGTGAGGGTTTTTAGTTACACCTCTTTTTTATGTATGTATGTTTGCTATATATTTGAATTATAGCTAATTCCCTTAATTGTGCCTAGAGGAGCTCTACAGCCAAGTATGGAGGAGATCTTGTAACGTGATGTAACCTTTATAACATGCCGGCAAAAAATAATAGTGATAGTGAATATTATGGGAGAGATCTTGTAACTTGATGTAACGTTTATAACATGTCGTCAAAAAATAGTAGTGATAGTGAATATTATGGGAGAGATTTTGTAACACAAAATAAAAAAAATAATATCACTTTTGTAATTTATTAATACAAAAAAAATTTTCTAATAGGCCAAAATAAATGTTGCCACAAAAACAATCTAATATGAGGGAGATGTTGTAATCTTCCTACCTAACAAAACAATAAAAAAGTAAAAAATTAATTATCCATAAAAAAAAATATCTGAGTCAAGAAAAAAACACAATTGAATCATCCGCAAAAAAATGTTGGCCTTGCACATGGTTTTAAAACAAGTGCAAGGCATTCAAATTAACCCATGGTTTTATTGTACATGGTTTAGAAGGGCCTTGCATATGCTTTTGAAACCATGTGTGGGGAAATGATGCAATGTTTGTTCCTAACAAAATACAAAATAATAAAAATTATTATATGTCGGCCATAAATAATATTAAATATTAATAATAAAAATATTATGTGGACCTTAAATAAAATATGTGTCTTTTGGTTCGAATCAAAGAAGTTTGCACCTTGAGAGATTTGATCATCTTGGCGCTTGATAGAGCCTAGGATTTGGATCTACACTGGTTATAACCAATGAAATGCAAGTGTAGGCATAAAATCCACATCGACAGAAATGTATTTAAATACAACAATACTGACAATATACAAAGAGTGAGTGATTCAAATGATAACCTTGCAAGTTAGAAATATGTACGAGTGTATGTATGAGGTAATGAGAACTTCAGATAAACCCATTAAACAATCCGTGCAAGTTATGTATTAGGTAATGAGAACTTAGTTCAAACCCCATGCAGGTTATGTATCAGGTCATGAGAACTTAGTTTAAACCCATAAAACAATTCTTGTATGTTAGAAATATAATTTGTTTTCAAAAGAGGTTTTTAATGTTGTGAAAGTTATGTATTAGGTAATGAGAACTTAGTTTAAACCCCATGCAGGTTATGTATAGGTAATGAGAACTTAGTTTAAACCCATAAAACAATTCTTGTATGTTAGAAATATAATTTGTTTTCAAAAGAGGTTTTTAATGTTGTGAAGTCATTGTATATTGGTAAAAAATTTATGCCCAGGTCAAAATGGGTAAATATTACTTTTAATAATATTCTTTAAACTTTTGAATAAGCACAACTTTAGAACATGGCCTGGCATTAGGTTTGTTGCTACATTTTTCTTTGGAAATTGTGTTGTAAATTTGTACTTGAGAATTTTTTCTTATTTGATATGATAAAAGAGTTTTGATTTTTTCTTATGCAAAACTTATTGTGATGTGTTGTAAATTTATATTTGAAAATTTTTTCTTATTAAATATAATAAAAGAATTTTAATTTTTTCTTATACGAAACTTATTGTGGCTTTAACTATAATAAGATAAATACCACTATGATTCTACATCCTTACAATAAGATAGATGCCACTATGATTCTACTTCCTTATTTATTATTCTCCTTTTATACATAATGTTGTGTAGAATATAAAAATAATTTCAAGAAAAGAAAAATGAAAAATAAAAGTTCCCTTCTATCTGTTATCTTGTCCAAACACTTGTCAACTCACTCAAATTTTTTATGTTTTTCCTATTCCTCTTACATGGCAACAATCCCAAATTTTGTTAGTGCTTCTTTTGTGCTTTGTAACCGTTAGTCATTTTTATAATTTTAAATTATCAATTTATTGTTGCTTTTCTTATCCTTAGGAACATGTTACTAAAATTATTTTACAGCAAAAAATACAAGGATTAATACTCCTATATGTTAAACGCTACAATCATATAAGTTGATGAATTCTCCCTCATGCTAAACGAGATTTCTTTGGTGGCTTGACTTTGAAGTAAGTAATCTTCTTGTTGCATCTTGGAAGTATATGTATACAATTGTGTATGCATAGAAAGAATCAATAATTTTGTATTGATGTGTTTCTCATTTTCTATGTAAGTTTGCACGACTGATATTTTATTAGAACTTTGAATGAAATTTCATGGTCATGTCTCGACTTTAATGAAAAAAAAACTATTGTGAAGTTGAAAATAAAAGAAATTTTTAAAATTAAAGTTGTTGGATGTCATATTGCTTCAGTTGAGCAAGCTACCTATGATTCATTTATACACCATCGTGACTAACAAGATGATGCATTCCACATTTTATATTAGTTGTATTTGTCTCATTAACTTTATTAGTGTCTACTTCATATATTACTTTATAGAGATAAAATAAGCCACATGAAGTGTTGCGATGGCCAAGTCTCAACTTCAAATGTGGTCATCATCAAAACACATTTGATTTTTTTATGTTTTCAGCACAAGGATTAGTACATAATATTATATGCAATGCACTAGGTAGATGTTTATCCTGGCATTTTGTCAAATGTGTGTTCACAATCATTTTACCATCCATTACTGGGATAGGGATAGGTACAGTGGTTGCTAAAAACTAATACCTTCTAAAAATGTTCAGCCAAACCTTACATAGAGATGCAACTTCTCCATTTGAATTTGTATCTATGGCTTCTTTTTTTAGTTTTCATTCTAAAATTTGCTATCTCTTTAATATGGTTGTCTCAAGCTAAGAAAATTATGAAAATTATTATCTTAAACATTGGTGATTATTGATAATTGAATCGATTCTATACATTCTTTTCATGCAGATGATACATTGAGAATGATCTTCATATTCTCATCTAAACCTAACTTCCATATGTTATAGTTTAAGCACTTTACCTCTTGTGATGTCATACTCATGTCCATTAAATCAATCTTCTCCTTTATGGTAAGAGGAATCAATTTGCAAATCGTAAAGTCGAACCTTTTATGTTTATTGTGTTTTATTGTTTGTATTTGTTTGTGTATGGTTATTGCATTCATAACGTGAAATCCGTTTTTATTGCTGTGTGATTTCAATTTTCATTCTAGATGTGATTACAACATATGTTGATATAAGAAATTAAGCATTTTGGTGAATGATCATTGGGTGTCTATATGTTGAAAAAATGGATTATTGGCCCATCTTTATTAGCATCACTCATCATATTGTTTGCTTCAAGTATCCCTTGTGCTATTGTTTCATGTATTCATGTGATGTTGTTGTAGCACATTGTTCATGCTAGTTCAATTCTATTGTGTTAAGTCTTTTACATAATTGTAAAGCCTACCTCCTTTCTCCCAATTCTTATATAGAATATATGGAAGTCTTTATTGATTTTGAGATGAATGAGTATTATAACTGCAATCTCAATGAGAGCTACAAATGAACAAGTGAAATATGCTTCTTGTGCTCATTGTTTTAAGAAAACACTAAAAAATACAAATATATTTCTTGTATATGAAGTTGTAGGGTGCTAGCTCAATGGTAGAGCATCTGCATTTTATAATGCAGAAGATTGGTGGTTCGATTCCACTGTGCCCTATTATAAATTTTTACACTCTATCACTATTACATTGGGGGTATTATGACAATATTTAAGACAATATTTTTGTAAATTGTCTCAACCGAAGACAAGAGAAAAATTGTCTATTTTCTTAAATATTGTCTTTAAGCGAGTGTTTTAAGATATTAGTTTCAGACAATAATTTAAGATAATAGTTTAAGACACTCGCTTAAAGACAATATTTAAGACAATACACAATTTTTCTTTTATCTTTATTTGGGACAATTTACACATATATTGTCTCAAATATTGTCTTAATAGCCCCCTCCTTGTAGTAGTGCATGCATGAATCTTCACGGAATTTTCAAATGTCTCAACCTAAGACAAAAGAAAAATTGTGTGTTTTCTTAAAGATTGTCTTTAAAAGTGAGTGTCTTAAACTATTGTCCTAAACTAATGTCTTAAATTTAAGACATTAATTTAAGACAATAGTTTAAGACACTTGCTTAAAGACAATATTTAAGACAATACACAATTTTTCTTTTGTCTTTATTTGAGACAATTTACACATCTATTGTCTTAATAGCCCCCTCCTTGTAGTAGTGCATGCATGAATCTTCATGGAATTTTCAAAACTTTCAAAAACACTGCTAGATCTTACAGAGTGTGGGTGTTGGGGAGTTTTCCTATCACCTGATTTCATATCTGAGCTTAAAATAGCCCAACAAACAACAGAAATTAAAGATTTTGTAGATTAAATTCACTGAATTCTGGCAAATAATCAGCTTCATTAAATAGCTATGCATGGGTTTTTTACTAGTACCAATGGTCTTCGTAATTGCTTCATCATCACTTTTTCGGTGGTGGAGTTTGGATCGTGCTAATGATTCTGTATCAAATAAGTGGCTTCATTATGGTAAATGGTTAAGCTGCCCTTCTTTAGTACCTTTTTCTTTTGGTCTATATATGTTTATATTGGCCATCTACCTGAATCCTAGCCCATTCTAGCTGAGCCATTGGGGCTGAGTCAACTCTGACTATATTAAGTAACTTTGTACTTTATTTTTATTATTTATAATTTGAATTTAATGAAAATTAAATATATATAAAATTAATTTGAATTGAATTGGCAAAATTTATTATTATTTAAATTTTAAATTTACAATGAAGATAGAATGACTTGTGACTATCATGTTTTTGGATTTTAGGTAACCAATCAAAAACATTTTAAAATTTGGCTCATATTATATTATTTTATGTGAAAGAAATTTAACCAATTTAATAATACAATAATAATACTAATTATAAGTATATTAATTAGATAAATATCCAAATTAATGTGATTATATGTTTATTGTAATTATTATTATTATTATTATTGCTTATAAAAATTTAAACTCTTCAAAGTAGGTGAGATGTATTACATTGCATTGATGATGTAACACACATAAACTAAAATAAATATATAAAAATTATTATACATATAAAATTATAAAACTAAATACATGTCAGCTCTAAGTTTAAATTGATTATGTATTGTAAAATATATTAATATAAATATATATCAAATTTTACATTCATGTGTGTGTAAAACCTTATATACTAGCACACCCACATAGTTTGTGGTTGGATCAGGCCTAGAGAGATCAAATGGTTGAGAGATAGTGATGAAATGAAAGACAATTTGAATTATTGTTTATCTTTCATATTATTAGATAGTTAAATGGGTTCAACTTTGAGATAGCCATGAAATGGAAGACAATTTGGAATTTGTTTTTATCCCTCATATGATTCTAGTTAAATGGGTTGAACTCTGAGTTATCCATGCTTAGATACATGTTATCACTGATATTCTTCCTCTTATCCATTTATCAACTATCACTAGTTTCTTATATTGCTTTTTTAATCTCACATTCTTCTAGTTATATGCCATGAAGTGTTGGTTATCCATTACCGATTTTGATGAAAAAACATTGGGAGTAGTCCACCCCAAATCTCAAATAAAAACTCATATCGGTGTAACTAGTAACCACCATATTAATAATATTAATATGTTGGAATACTATAGGTATATAACATTAGCTCAACTCCCATTTGCAAAATGGATTTCAACTAAACCTTATGCACATTAGCTCCAATCCCGCCTACTAGATAGAGTTGCAATGTCATGTGGACTACACATTACCATGCCATTACATTCTATTATCACATGAACTATTTTTTGTTTTTTAATTATTTTTTTCCACCTACCACGGAGTGTGGTTATAACATGAGCTATTTTTGAATTTTTTTGTAATTGTTAATTATGAATTTTGAACTACTACCATATAATCAATATGGAGAGTACACCACCACAACTTTAGAGTATTTATAGAATTTCCATCTTAGATCCATCTTAACTCTACCTCTACCAAGGGTTGAGAGGGATCCTTTTTAAAGTGGCAAACTTAAGGTTTGCACTTAAATAGATTTGATCCCTCTAAAGGCTTGGTAGAACTAGAATTAAGATGGACATATGCTGATTAAAATATTTAAAAAATCAAAATCAAAATATAAAAAAATAAAATCTTATATATTAAAATTTTAATTATATATATATATATATATATATACTTCTTTTTTTTTCAAATATATATATAATGTTAATAATACATGATGATGATAGATAATATCTACTTATACCAATTTTGGTTTTTTAAACCTTAAGAAAGAAAAGTAAGAAACTAGTTGGCTAGCTCAGTTTTATTTTTGTGTTAAAAAATATTGGAGAGGAGAATTCCTAAGTTACTATAATTTTAATGAGATAGAAGGTTGGCCACGTTAGTATTTTAATAAAAAAATTGAAACTAAAACTTGTGTGGGTGTACCTAGGGAAATCCAAGAGGAAGTGTTTTTCATCCTCAACATAAAGGTCCAACGTCATTGTTTTTATTTTAAACCATAGGGACATTCTTCTTTAAGCTTGTTATAACAAAGAGAATTTTTTTATATTCCATATTAGGGTTATTGACCTCTTTGTAATATCTTAATTTTCTTTTATCCTCCAAATCTTTATCACACCACAACTTCTCTTTGAACTTAAAAGTAATAATATTTTAAAATATCATCTATATCTTGCAAAGTGATATTTTTGTTAATCCCCCATAAACAACTTTTAGAAGTCTCTTCGGTTATTTAATTGTATCTTGTACATTAAAGGTACCTTGTCAATGTAGCTATGCTCTTAATAGATGAAAGACCCACTTTAATGAGGATAATAGTGTATGGTGTATTATTTTTAATTTTAAGAACATTGTAAGTTATAAAACGTTTCTAGATTTGCTCAAACCTTCTCCAAAATTCTCTAGAGAGGCTGGAACCCCAAACTTCACACCCATATAGAAGAGCCAGGGGGACAAGACTTTCAAAGAGGATTTTTTTTATCAAACATCACAAGCTTTGTTGACTTATAATTGTTTTCAAGACCAAAATAAGCTTTCCACCCAATGTTATGTAGTTCTAGTTAAGCTTATGATGGATATCAATCCCACATATTTGTAGGAAGTCACTTCCTTTGAGTTGTTATTATCATACAAAAAATGAGCATAAGTGACCTTATTACATTTTATGAGCATAGCTTTGGTTTTGTTGGTATTGACATGCATTACCATACTAGAGAAGAAATCATTGAGAATTATTAATTGTTTATCAAGATTAGAGGGACATCTTCCTATTTAAAAACAATATCATTAGCATAAAGAAGGAGGATGACAATTCCTCATAACATTTTGCCAATGCAACCCCCCTCTATTAATCAACCTTCTAACTTATTAATGTATAAACCAAAAAGGGGAGGGGAGGGGAACCCTACTTAAATCCTATATTACAATTAATATATTCCGACCAACCCTCAGTGTTCTTAAACTTGGCAATGACATTTTCATGCAACCTTATTTCAAGGACTCTCAACTTGAAAGGAACCTTTAACTCTTTATTTTTTCCACAAGTTATTTCCATGCATTGTATCAAAAGCCCTCCTAAAGTCCACAACGAAACAAAGATGATTGAGCCAGTTATTGTGACATTCCTCTGCAATGATGCTAGAAGTAATGAGGTGGTTTATGGTACAACGATACCTTTTAAAATTGGTTTTCCCTTTAATCCTTTTACCTTGACTTTCTAACTATTTGTTGATCTTATTCTTTAAAATAATAGAATATAACTTGGTAAGAAAAGGTTCATAATAATTCTATAATTGGAAAATTTATTTCTTTACTTTTAAAGTTTTAAATTTATTGTAATGTAATTTTTATCAATTTTATTTATTATATAAATATTAAATTAAAAAATATATATATATTGAAATCCAATCCCATTTAATGCAAATAATTATTAAAATGTGGAAAATATTATATTAGAAATGATGCATCTGATTGAATATCACAATGATTTCCAACCAACTTTTAATTATGAACCAGATTTGGAAATAATTATTAAAATTTGAAAAAGACCATATTAGTATAGATGCATCTTATAAATATTACAACGATTTCTAACAAATTTTTAACATTTAGTTATTCAAAGATATTTCATATTTTTAAATGAAAGAGATAGAAGTTTAAAATAATTTTTAAAAAAAAATCAATTTAGTTATATTTAAAAATATATTTATATTTTTAAATGAAACAAATTTAGTTTTAAAATAATTTTAAAAAAAATAACTATAACAAATATTGTCCAAATTTTTATGGTTTATTGGCCTTAGATTAATATAAAATCACTTGTTGTAAATAAAGGTCACAAACTATAAATAGGATATGAAATTTCACCAAAGTTTATCCAGCTGATCTGAAACACCTAGAAGAAAAAAGAGAAGCCATAAAAAGAGGTAAAAAAAAGAAGTCTTCCAGAAGAGCACATATGCTCGTTTTTATGTGCCGTGCGGACAACCTGCCAATAAGCACCCCGACAAGCGCTGCTCCAAAAACGCACCCAGAGACAAGTCCAAGACGAAGGCACAACGCTCAGTCATATACATAACACCATCAATAAACCGCTGCAAATGAAAGATACACGGATGCCTCTATAAAAACTAAAAAATTGGGACCAAGAAGCAGTAACAGCAACAGCATTAGAGCACTCATCCATCAATAGCGAGTCATCTCATCTCATCCTTTAGCACCCAGGCAGAAGATACACAAATGGAAAATTCAAAAGACTACCCACATAAGCCAGGGAAAACAATAACCACCAAAAATTGCAGCATTAATAGTAATATGGCCTGGGAAAGCACCTTTGGATGTGGAATGCTCAGATTTCACTGTGTATATTTCCAGGGTAAATCAACGATTAATGCTGCACTGTTACTTTTTCCCCATAAGCCAGGACATGCAGTACTTGCACGGGAAACAGAGTTATAATTTCTGGACTGAAATCATATTATGATTAGAAAGGACTGGAAACCAAGGAATTCGTGAGATTAAGTGTCAACTCCTGTTGCTGAGGTCAACCTGAAAACCTAAGGCTTAAAAGTTTCTTTAGAGCTACATACAAAGCCAAATAATTTGTCCCCCTCTCGCCAACGTCAAAGTATTTTGCATGGCTATCATTGTGTGTTTAGTACCATTCTTTCTTATTTAGCTGCAACTCCCCTTGAATTTCGCAGCTGTATTTTCTATTATTTTTCTGATGTTCTGTTGTTACTTGGGATTATAGTTTGAAGGCCCTATAAGAAATACTTAGTGCAATGATAAGTTTCTTTAAGCCAGTGTAGTTTGATCGTTGTCTTTAATCTAGTGTGGAGATGGGAGAGCACTAGGTAATTTATCATGAATTTCTATGTTATTGTTTTTGGTATGTTAAATGTTTTAGTGGTTTTTTGGGAAGACATAGATTTTTGCAAATTCAACTGTTTCAAAGAACTATCCAGAAACTCTTGCAACCTAGAACTTTGACACCTATAGTTCAGACGAAGTTTCAACTGTTTCAAAGAACTATCCAAAAACTCTTGCAACGTAAACTTTGACACCTATAGTTTCTTGCAAATTCAGACGAAGCTTCTGTGCAACCTATACTTAGTTTGGTAGCTAATAGTTATATTAACGCTCATACATTGGGCATCAATCAAAATCTGCATGGATTATTATATCCTACCATTTATTAACTTTCTTTCTTTATGATTTCTGAAAATAAACAATTCCTTTAGCAAACTTTGCATTGTTTTCTACTATCCTTCTAAGATATTGCAATTATGATACTTTTCATAAATAAATAAAATATTATTTTTACTTTTCTATTATCCTTCCTTGGATTCCCGAATGAAATGGGCATATGGATTATATCGTTTTTAATAAAAAGATAAGGAATTAGAGTTAGAAAACACTCCATATCCAATGCTCCATCTAAAATTCGATCCAATATAGAATGCTTTTTCAAAAAAATATATCTGTATCTATATCTCTCTATATATTTCTCTGGGAATGGATTAATACAGAGCCTCTTAATGGTTTTTGTGTTGCCACACGGGTGTCATATAAATTTTATATGGTACATCAACTCTGGAAACTCTTTACAAAGTTTCAAGTTCTTTTTTCTCCAATGAAAAACCATATATCTTTAAACTTTGGAAATAAATTCAACCAAACTATTGATATATCTTTAAACTTTGGAAATAAATTCAACCAAACTATATACAGATGAGATACAGTCCATGAGGTACGAAGCATGCCTTATTATTACAAATGTAATCTCAAACTAAGTAACTACGAAGATACTCAACTCGTGAGGGATGCTTGAGTTTTAAGAGCCCTTTCACTTCATGCTTTCGGACCATTTCTCTTGAAATGTTGAGGTTTCTTGCGATTTCTTCAAGAGATCTCCCTCTTTTTCCATCTGGTCCAAATCTTTGCCTGATCACCAAGCTCTCCTTGGGCTTTAAGGAATCAAGCTGCCAATGCAATGGCAAGTTATCACCACGAATATTAATTAGCACACTTTTTCCAACATTAAATGAAAGTATCAATCAAAGAATGCAAGTATTTAGATGAATTATTACAAAAATGCATTTCATATTCAATTTCTTAAGAAATTCTGGTTTCTGAATAATTTAACTTCTTTTTACAACATGTGCTAAATAACAGCGAAGCTAGTGTATTGGTAGAAAAGAATATGGTACTATTATTTTTCTCCTCAAAATGTTATGTTAATAATAGAAATCATGTTCTCAACCTGAAAAAAATTGTATACTCACAACATCATCAAATGTTCTGTTACTAATAGAAATCATGTTCTCAACCTGAAAAAATTGTATACTCACAACATCATCCAAGCCAAGTCTGAGCATAGTTTGTGGTGGTATTGAAGTGCAATTCCCATTTTCTTAGTCTGGAATAGTATTGATAAGTTCTTCTTTGGTGGTGCGATCATACTCATTAAGAGACATAACCCTCTTGGATGCTCAAAAAAACTTCATTGTACCTTTCTTTGTTCAAACCCAGTTTTTGACCTTATCTCCTCATCACTAGGAGCCCTCCCAAGCTGCAACATTAAATCCAGAGTTGCCCTTTATATATCTAATTTCAGCTGCATCAACAACATCAGTATCATTACCAATATTGCTTTCTCAACTTGAATATAAATAGTTTTGTTTTTGAAGGTGATATGTTTCCACATGAAATTTTGCCTAGGGTGATATTAGAACTGAAATAAACACAAAACGACACAAACAGATTAAATTAAGGTGAACTTCTATACACAAGAGCAACCCTTATAGGTGATTCACATCAGTTTTTTCTCTCGACTAATGATGGATTATAGCATAATTTACATCCAAGTTGTTGTTATGTTTTCAATTGGGAAATTGTACTGTAACTCAGTTTTTTAAGGTTCTTGTTGTTCTATGTCATCTTTTCATAATATCAACGCGGAGATTGATCCAATAGACGACTCCCTCCAACTCCCCAGAGCAGAGAAGTGAACCTGGCTAAAAATGTCGAGTTTGGTAGAGACTCTATTTCGTAGTAGAGTGTGGTAGCTTCGCAGCAAAGCAGAGTTCGAAATGAGTTTGGGTGGCCGCGGGAGGGAGTTTGGTACAATGAACTACGCCACCAACCTGCATTAACTAGGCCACCCATTGTCGAATGTAGATGGACTGATTGACTGCGTGACAGTCCACTGGATTCAGAATCTGGATGGAGGGGTTATACAGGGATCAAATTTGAAGGGTAGGGTCCCATTTCACTGTGAAGGGTTGTGAGAAATCGAACCCTTCAATGTTGGCATGTGAAAATAAATCATTTTTTTCATTTGAAACTGTAAGTGTACAACAAGATTTTATTATTTATTAAAAACAATGTATAGAAAAAAAATGACAATAAGAAGAAATCCCGAGTGATTCAACATTTATATAGAATTAGTGAGGTAAACCATGTACTTTCCCGGTCCCTAGAGCATATAGTTTATTGAACTTAGATAAGGGACAATTCTGTCGGCCGGTTGTTAGGTCGTTGATAAAATAAGGCATTGGAATTTGGAAGGACCTTTGAATGGAGGATTGATTTAGCTTGATGGTGGTTCTATTGGTAAGTGTGATTGGGCCTACCTAAAGAAAAAGCCTAGAATGTAATACCTAATGCTTTCACGGAGAAACTTTTTTATTAACCCTAAATTCAGCAGTTATTTTTAGAATTGAATCATGTCCTCCTCACATGCTCAAATCAAAGTGATCAAACAAAGGCTCCAATTTTAGGTGGATTATGGATAGTCCCTCCAAGGTATATCAAGTTTATACCCCAATTCGAAGTGATAAAAAGAATCCCCAATGTTAGATAGATTATGGATAGTCCCTCCAATCTATATCGAGTTTATCAGCCCTATCGAAAAGGTTAAGTATTTATTAGTCCACTATAAGGAAGAACTTTAAATTCTCCAACAAATATCACTACAAGTTGGGTGTCTAGTTTCTACCAAAGTCAACAAGGAAGACGAATCATAAACAAACGTTTGGGAGGTTTGCAACAACGAGGATGTTGAGATCATGTTCTTCGCTAGATCATTGCACTCCCAGTCCCTCATTCATGAACGTTCGTCGAGGGATTCCCTTGTTTAGATATATTGGTAGACAATTTGTACTTCTTGTTTTCATTATTAGAAGGATGACAGGAAAACGAAGGGGTCAGAGTCTACAACATTTATAGTGTCGGTTGTTAAATATTTTATCCTTTCAACTATTGGATTTCATTAAGGAAATTGGAACAATTAAAACACTTATATTCAAATATTGTTCTTTCTTTCAACCTAATGTTTACAATTCACGGCAGATAAATAACATTGACAGATTTGGAACTCAAATACAAGGCTCTTTCTTCTTGCTCCTCCGCCCAAACGAAGTTGTGGTCCTAGACTATGAAAAGTATACATTATTTTGGTTCTGATTTCATTTAAATACTAGGTTTTTTAAGGTTACATCTATTGAGTATTCGAGACTTAGTCTGGCGGAAACACAATCGCATAATACATTACAAATTTAAAACAATATTTTGGATGGAGAAATTTTAAACCCTTATAGTTATAGAACCAGAAGGAACTCCAACAAGAAACACATTTAACTTTTATCCACATATAAAATGTTACACAAGTATAAAATGCTATACATACCTTGAAATTCACGACAACCAAGTCGACAGCTTAGCTCTACATAATCTTCTGGAGGAAATAGAAATTAGGGAGACACTAAAGCATAGAATTGGATAGTTGAGAGTCTGAGTCCCAACCTCCGACTATTGTATACTCGTAAACCAAAAATAATGTTTTTTTTCATAGACTTCACCAATCTCTTTAAGTTTGGGGAAGCTAAATCCATTCTACCCAACATTCTACCTTTGCTTCTCTTGCTCCTACCTATGAAAAAGGTGGAACCTTCGAGTTTCCCACCGCATAAGACAATGAGGAATTAGAATGTCCAACTGTTTCCTTCTACAGAAAGACGATTGCAAGCAATGCCATCTCAATTCCACAATATCCAGGTGCTCCTGAGTTGGTTTACCTTGCCTGAGCTAGGTGAATGCATGTTTATGTATTTCACATGATTACAAAAAAAATCATTTTATAATTGCTTAGATACATAACATAGATATATCTGTGCAGGTGAGGGAAAGCTGGGTATTGTTTTCCCGAGGTTTCAAGAGACTTTCATAGATCATTCTTCATTATGAAGGCGCTCAGGGCGTAGATCAGAGATCCCACTGGAGGAAGAAGAAGAAGAAGAAGAATTAGATGACTCAAGTCAAAAGGTGAGGTGAGTGAGGAAGGGATACGCAATAGCGATACTTGTAGGAGAAATCCACTAGTGCTATAATGATGGGAATGAGCCTCTCTAAATCGTAGCCATTGTAGACATAGGAAACCCTCATAAACAGCTCAGGTGCAAGAGTTACCGTGTAAGCATCCCGACAAATTAAGTAATGATAATATTCAGTTAGGTATATGACAAATTCTTTCATTTCTTTTAGAGATGACTATATGCATATTGTACAACCATTCTCTCTGGCTGGCCCTCCATTCCAGTTGCCTTTGTCTCTACTGCCTAGCCCCCTTCCTCCGATGAGATAGGTAGACTAAGAGGCCTAGGTGGACCGTGGGAGACTGGGAGTGCTGATTCAAACGATTTTGACCCCAGTAAATGAATGGAACTTGGAATAAATCCTAGAATCCTGGACTAACTAGTATAGGATATGATTCATGGGCACAAACAAAGGGCAGTGTGCTGCTATCCTGCTACCAAAGATCTGTCATGCCAGTCTTGTGGTGGCCATAATAGAAATGTCTAGCACTGGGTGAAACCCTAGTTTGGAAACGTACATACCCATTGGACCAGGTTAGGTTCAAATCTAGCAAAGATTGCTCAATGCATTGTAAATTGCAACTCGTAAGTTGTAACCCAAAAAACAACACCATTCTTTTTTCCTTACGGAGCCTTGACAGTGGAGGGTTATCAAATCAATTCACCATCCATATATATGACTCATATGAGTATTTAATTTCACATCATATACTCAAATACTCAAGTGACTTGTAAGTTGTGAGATCACGTGACTCGATGAACAATAAGATGACAGATGGAAAATCAAGTTGGCAAGTGGCATCATCTCATACCAAGATTTAATGAAGTTGGTGAATCAGTAATGCATGCTAATGCCATTAAATTCTTTGAAAGTGAACATCGAATCATGAGTCACAATCCTGACTCACCGACTTGAACTTGGCACTATGCAGCCTAGTGGCCCACCGTGGTCAATGTCGATTGGGATTGAGATCCTCATCCATGATCCGACTATTTAAGGGCTCTTGGGAAGACTTTGAGTCCCAACTCTCCCATATTCCACTGAATCCCTGGATAGGCAAATTTTGTAGCTACCCTTCTATTGCAAATATACCAAGGCTTACTCAATTTCATTATTGAAGGGCTGGGAATGAAGCTAATTTTTTTTTGCATGGTCAAATTCCTTGTGGCCTTCTATGACATTTAAAATGGCCTTTCAAGGGCTCTGGAGGCTTCAAATTTGAAGCGTGGAGGGGTAATAGTGTCGGGGCCCATTTGGGGCCAGAAGATTTAGCCAAGAATCTCGCTGTCTAGGCAAAATAGTTACTCTTCTAGACTTGTCCATAAATATATATTATAATTTAATAGGAATAATTATATGTTTTTATAGATATATCTTAAATTATTTTTAAGTTGATTATTTATTACAAATTGTATTCTATGTTTAGAATATTTTTGTACGTTTTTTATTATTATCAAATTTAGGCATCTAATAATCAAAATGGAGATGAATTTTTCTTTAAAAATAACTTTGATGATACACATAGATAAACATAAGTTTTCTAAAAACTTGAAGAAAATATTTTTCTTTTAATTTCAAGTTTATAGACTTTTCATTTTAGAATTCGGGGTGGAGTGTTGCCTATGCTTTTCTAGGATTGCATAAGGATAAGACAAGTGAATTATCTAGATTTGATTTTATGGCAGTCCTTAAAAATTTGAAATAAACAATTAAAAAAAAATGAAATAAACAATTATAAAAAAAAATATAAAATATAATCGGTAGGGCTGATTGGATAACTAGTAGCTAATGCATGGATAACTTGTAGGTCATGAATGGATAACCAATAGTTCATGGCAGATACCTAGAAATGTGAGAGATTAAAAAACTAGAAAAAATAACTAATGGTTGATAAATGGATAATCATAGTTGATGCATGAATGTATGGGTAAAGTATAATTTGAGGTGAGTGGATAACTTATAATTTCTTAGCACTTAACTTGTCATCTATAGGCCTTCACCAACCACAAATTAAGTGGTTGTGCTAGTATTATGTTGATAGAAGTTTTTATTTGGGATTTGGGGTGGAGTAAGACCTATGCCTTTTCATCTACTTAGGAGGATGAGACAAGTGTACTCTGGATATTGATTCTATGGCAGTCCTTCAAAGTTAGAAATATATATATATATATAATTCATTTAGAATTTAGGGTGGACTAACACCCATGTTTTTCCTAGATTGCACACAAATGAGACAAGTGTACTCTCAAGATTGATTCTATGGAAGTTTTCCAAATTTAAAATAAATAATTATATAAAAAATCATTGATAGTTTATACTTCAATAACTCTTACTAAATGAATGTGAGAACAACATAGATCTTATTAGTGTCACTTAACTTGTAGCTAAGTGGCTATAAAGCGGTTATGCTAATTATACTTATGGTATACTGGAGACCAAATACTTGAATGTTTATTCTACTTAATAAATCAATATTATATACAACTTATTAGAATGTATTACAAATTAAATATGAATTAATGAACTAAATGATTTTATTTATAATAATGTTAATAGGTTAATTTAAACCTTTTAAATAAAATTTAGGATTAACCAATTAAAGATATAAATTATAAATATTTTTATTAATTATATAGTTATGTAAATATGTAAATATAATTTTATAAAATAAAATGTAAAGCCTATATATATATATAAACTTAAATTATATAGAGAGAGACTTTTTAAGCTAGTTTTCAACTCCACCCAAAACCACCCAAGGCTTAAATCAGGTTGGTATAAAGATACCAAGGCCTAGTTAAACCATTGGGAGACCAACGAAAATGTTGCATTATAAAATATTAATAACATTAAAAATATTGTTACTTTAAGTTTAAATGGAAATGTGGTGTGAGAAAGAATTAGAGGCTAAAAAAAATTAAAATATTATAAGGAGGTCTAACCAAATAAAAACATGTAATTGAAGTCAGTTGCATATCAAAAAACGCAAAAGGTTGAATGGAAGGAAATTCAAAAAAGAGAGTATGCGCGCCCGACCAAATAAAACATGTAATTGAAGTCAGCTATTGCATATCAAGAAACGAAAAAGGTTGAATGGAAGGAAATTCAAAAAAGAGAGATGCGCCGCTTACTTTTGACAGGAATATGTCCATGAGAAATAAGGAGGCTAGTGTATAACTGGGCAATGGACGCAGCAGCACAAAAGGGCCAGAAGATAACCCTCGGCACATTCATATTTGTGGCAACCTGATCCGTGCAAGACATGAAGGAATCTGAGACGATGCATTCATATTTGTCGCAACCTGATCCGTGCAAGACTTGAAGGTATCTGAGACGATGCATGTGATAGCTGGAAATGCAACTGATAAATTATTGTCGTCGTTATGAACAGTAGAGCGGCGGCTGCTGCGAAGGAGGAGCTCCAGTGCGGGGCTCAATTTTTGCAATGCAGCTAAATATTCCCCGAGGTTGGACGCGCGGCCGTGGTCCGGTGGTAAGCCATCGGGAATAGACACAAATCGAATTTTGATGGATGGATGCAGAACAGGATCGCCTCTGGAAACTAGAGAATTTGCATCTCTTGCAGAAACTTCAATCATGCGTTTATGGATCCATTCAGTGTTGACGAAAGTGATGAAAAATCCACGCGTAGCCAGCAGCTGCACCAAATTGATAAGAGCGTTAACATGACTTTGCTCAGGAAATGGCACAAGCACTGCGTGCAAATTTGCACATTCCGAGTGCTCGTTTTGAATATTCATGGTCTCCATATCCATATTCATATTCATACGAATCTCTGTCCCTTCTCTTCTTCTCAGCTCTCTTTCTTCTCTTCTCAACTGCATACGATGCCCCTGCCATTACTACGAGTTCCATCATATTCATATTCATACGAATCTCTGTCCCTTCTCTTCTTCTCAGCTCTCTTTCTTCTCTTCTCAACTGCATACGATGCACCTGCCATTACTACGAGTTCCATATGCTTATAGCGATAATGGTCAGTATCCGCTTGTTGTTTTCAGACCATTCACTAAGCGATGACAGTAGCGCGACTGACTGGTCTGAATTGCAGTTGCTTTGTAATGCAATAAATTGTGAGAATTAACTCTCGTACTTACACCCAATCCACTAAGCGACAGTTTTCTATGGGTTTCAGGCTACTTTCAACCAATAAATTGTGAGAAGGACGCGCCGGTCTTTCAACTTCTCCAGCACTAAATTGTGAGAATGATGCCGGACTTTCAATAAATTGTGAGAATGATGCCGCACTTTCAGCCAACCGACCAATTAATTGTGAGAATGACGGTGTTCCCTTGGATGGTCCGAAATTATCAGGGATCAAATTCGAAGGGTAGGTCCCATTTCACTTTGAAGGGTTGTGGTGAGAAATTGAACCCTTCAATGTTGACAGGTAAAAATAAATCATTCTTTCATTTGAAATTGTAAGTGTATAACAAAATTTTATTATTTATTAAAAACAATGTATAGGAAAAAAATGACAAGTAGAAATCCTCAATGATTCAACAAAAAATGACAAAGTAGAAATCCTGAGTGATTCAATATTTACATGTAAAATTAAATCATTCTTTTCATTTGAAACTGTAAGTGTACAACAAAATTTTATTATTTATTAAAAACAGTGTATAGAAAAAAAATGACAACAAGTAGAAATCTCGAGTGATTCAACATTTATATGGAATTAGTGAGGTAAACCATGTACTCTCCCGGTTCCTGGAGCATATAGTTTATTGAATTTAGATAAGGGACATAATTGTCGGGCCGATGAAATACTCACTTGTTAGGTCCTTGATAAAATAAGGCATTGGAATTTGGAAGGACCTTTGAATGGAGGATTGATTCAACTTGATGGTGGCTCTATTGGTCAAGTGTGATTGGGCATACCTAAAAGAAAAACCCCAAAATGTAATACCTAATGCTTTCACATAGAAACTTTTCTATTAACCCTAAATTCACCAGTTATTTTTAGAATTGAATCATGTCCTCCCCACATGCTGAAATCAAAGTGATCAAACAAAGGCCCCAATTTTAGGTGAATTATGGATAGTCCCTCAATGTATATTGAGTTTATACCCCAATTAGAAGTGATCAAACAAAATCCCCAATTTTAGGTAGATTATGGATAGTCCCTCCAATCTATATAGAGTTTATCAAAAAGGTTAAGTATTTATTAGTCCACGATAAGGAAGAACTTTAAATTCTCCAACAAATATCACTACAAGTTGGGTGTCTAGTTTCTACCAAAGTCAACAAGGAAGACGAATCATAAACACACGTTTGGGAGGTTTATGACAACAAGAATGTTGAAATCATGTAGACAATTTGTAGTTCTTGTTTCCATTATTAGAAGGATGACAGGAAAACGAAGGGGTCAGAGTCTACAACATTTACAGTGTCAGTTGTTACATATTTTATCCTTTCAACTATTGGATTTCATTAAAGAAATTGGAACAATTCAAACACTTATATTCAAATATTGTTCTTTCTTTCAACCTAATGTTTACAAATCACGCAGATAAAAATATTAGACAGATTTGGAACTCAAATACAAGGCTCTTTCTTCTTGCTCCTCCGCCCAAACGAAGTTGTGGTCGTAGACTATGAAAAGTATACATTATTTTGGTTCGGATTTCATTTAAATACTGGGTTTTTTAAGGTTACATCTATTGAGTATTCAAGACTTAGTCTGACGGAAACACAATCTCATAATACAATATAAAGTTCAAACAAAATTTTGGATGGAGAAATTTTAAACCCTTATATTTATAGAACCAAAAGGAACTCCAACAAGAAACACATTTAACTTTTATCCACATATAAAATGTTACATAAGTGTAAAATGCTATACATACCTGTAAATTCATGACAACCAAGTCGACAACTTAGCTCTGCATAATCTTCTAGAGGAAATAGAAATTAGGGAGACACTAAAGCATAGAATTGGAGAGTTGATAGTTTGAGTCCCGACCTTCGACTGTCCTATACTCGTAAACCAAAAATAATGTTTTTTTCACACACTTCACCAATCTCTTTAAGTTTGGGGAAGATCAATCCAGCCTACCCAACAATATTTAATTGGAATAGGGTTATAATATTGTTGTTATGGATTACAATGAATGAAGGAAAATTCTATAGAAACCCTATACCACTTTTAGGAATCTCAAAACCAAACACAGCCATGGGCATGAATATATTCAATCTACACTGCTGAAGTAAAAAAAACATAGATAAACTCCCATAATTCCAATATGCTCACACCACCAAATTAGTCCTATTGACTTCCACTGAAATGGATTTTATCACTTCTTCTCATCTATTCACTTTTACTATAGAGACAGAAATTCCTTGCACTTTGAAGTAGAAGGTTCATAGTCATTCATAGATGTAGATTTTAAAATCCCAAGATTCTTGGATTTAATGGATCAGAGATCCATGGAAACTGTAGGAAACCTTCTACAAAATGAATACACAAAATTTTAACTCTGTAACTCACCAAGTAAATTACATTTCATAAACAAAGCTAGGCTATGCTCTCCCATCAAACACAGAATCATTAATCGTAAACTCAATTCTTGGTAGAAAATTATACAAGATTGCGTTTGTGATGAGCTTATAAATGCCATCATTAGACGATTTGTCTACAGAAATTCATGTCTTCTTCAGTATTAATATTATTGTGGAGTAAACATTCGTTATCATCTGATTTAGTTTCTCGTCGATCTCATTCAATTTCTGACGCCTCATCTCAACTACTTTTCCGTGGGAGTTTGAATGTTGGATGAACGCATAGATAATAGTTTGGAACAACATCTTGTTGTCTGTTCTACTTACTTGGACTTTTTTTTTAGAAATGTTGAGTGCTTAGCCCAAATTCAACCACATTTATATTTTGGTGCTAATGGAATTTTTATTCTACTCTTCCCTAATTAACAAAATCCAACTCTAAAACGTGTAAACAATCTCCAACACACTTCTAATGATAGTTCATGTCTTAGGCAATTCTACTCTTTCCACCCAAGGTCCTTAGGTCAAACCAATGGGGTTTTGATCAACTCTCAAGGAAGCTGCCTGGGGGCTTGCAAGTTATGGGACTATTTCAAGTTTATGTGTAAAAGGAAACATGAATAGACTTGGCTCATTGTCCTTGATACATATTTACAACACTGAAACGTTATTACTGACATGTACATATTTAAGTAAAAATTTATTACTGACTCATACATATTTAAGTAAAACATTATTACTGACAGGTACATATTTAAGTAAAACGTTTAGTGAAGGGGAATGTTAAACCCCAAAACGTCAAAAAAAATTGTTTGACGGGTAAAATGCTAGTGAAATTCAAACACTGGTGGTGAGAGGTGACATGTAAAAATAAATTATTTTTTTCATTTTGAAAATGTAAGTACAACAAAATTTCATTATTTACTAAAAAGTTAAGTTGTGTATAAGAAAAAATTACAATAAGAAGAAATCTTAAGTAATTCAACATTTACAGAGAATTAGTGAGGTAAACTATGTATATGATGATTTATCACGTCCAATTTTTTTTTAGAATTAGTGAGGTAAACTATGTAAATGATGGTTTATCACGTCCAATTTTTTTTATGGGGATTACTTAAGAGTTAGTATAGAGAAGCAGATACTAACAGTGATGGAAGATGAGATTGGGAAAAAGCCCATTTAGAAAGAGATTGGTGCACTTGTTTGTTAATGTGAACATAGTGATAACCTTTAGGAGTATTGGTTTTTTGTATTGCATTGTTCTTTGGCCTATTTATTTTGTAAAGGGAAATGTTTGTTTCCTATCATGCGAAAGTGATTAGAGTAGTTGAGAACTATTGGCTACCTTATCTGAATGGATAATATGAAATTGTGGATGAAAGTAGCCCCATGGGGTACTAAAGCTTATTTGTGTCTAGAATTGTTTTGAGAAGAGCTCCACTACTAGAAGTGTTATGTTACAAGGCCAAAACAGATGAGGCATGAGATTCCTAACATTAATAAAAAAAATTAAAAAGATTATTTTTGTCCACATATCCACCTAAAACTAGCTTACTTCTAACATTTTACATTAAAACTGTTGATCCTTGACCACTTGATCATTACCATAACCAATGGTTTAAAGAAACAACATAAAAGTAAAAAAATTAGAAGAATAAATTTTCCATGACATTTTACCTTACATGTTTTAAAATTAACTTTTTTACATTCTATTAATATCATTGGATTATTATCTTTCCAACTAAAAACATAAGTTTTTTCCAATCCATGTTTCCATTAACAACAAAAAATGGGTTACAAATACCATCAAAAAGCTAATTGATATGTTTGTCCATATAGACCCAGTTCGTGAATAACTAGCCATTCAATTTCAAACTCCACCTAATCCCTATGCATAGTCTTCACCATAATAAACCTAAGTATTAGAACACTTGAAAATTTATCCTTAAAACATTAGTCTTGAGTCTACTAACATCTATATGTCAAATGAGAGGGATTGATAGAAATTCCAATTTCTGTTTTCCTTCTAATTATTATTCAAACACATTGAAAAAGTATCCTTCAAACTTTAATTTGGATCTTACTAGTATCTGGATCTCACACAAGAAGAAGTTTGAGAGGGCTTCCAGAATTATCTTTTCAAAATTCCATCTTATATTTATGTGAAAAGGTTAGTCAAAAAACAAGGACTATTATAAACTGTAATCTCTTTGTGAACCTTACATGATTCAAAAATGTCATTTTGACAAAAAAAACATATTTACAATCTCGTCTCTTAAATTATGGGTTGATAAGTGGATAAATATTTATTAATATGGGTGAATCTACGGACT
>LPNX010185753.1:0-26394 GCA_001517045.1 Pseudotsuga menziesii | reverse complement strand
ATTAGGATAGACATAACTCTTTGTCGTGAGCTTTTTCTTTTTAAAAATAGGTGTTTGGTGTTATAAAATGCAATACCCTAATATCATTCCATCCCATATCTCATCTCATGTCTCATCTTAATGCAGCCACGCCACACTAACAGTGTCACGGCAATGAGAGGATCCAAGTTTTGAGTTTTGAGATAAATTATCAAGCCGACATGTATATTGCAATCATGCCCAGAGTTCTGGTACATATGGCATCATGGACAGTAATAACTGTATACATGGAGAAGTAGAATTCAATGCTCATTGCAGAGTTACGATTGATGTTGTTTCCGATTGCCCATTAAAGGATGGTACAAATACTTTTGAAAACTTGAGTTATCCTGGTTCCTCTCTGGCCGTTTCTTATACTGATGTTGTATCTTACATATATTTTGGCAATTGTTGCAGTGAAAAAAAAAACTTTTAACATGATATTCATTAATTAAAGTGGAATTCAGGTTTTAGATGGTCCTAAAGAGATTCAATGCAGAGTTAGAGTATGCAAATTTCAAAGGCATACACGAAGGCAAATGATCCTTCAACTTCCATTTGTAAATATGTGATGATTGTAGTCTACATTGGTAGGTCAATAGGTTCACAAATGTGGCATTTAAGTCAACATAGGTAGTGGTTTCCAATCATATGAGACGTATGTGAACATGCCTCGTTGGAAAAAAAATCTACATATAAAAAAAATGACGTAAAATGCAGAAATAATACGATACAAGATTCGTACATTGTATATTTAAAATTTAAGGAAAGATAAAAATGTTTGTGTGTTCTAACAATGAGATTCATTGTATGGTTTAACGGTACAATATTTAAAGAAAGATAAAAATGTTTATGTGGTCTAGGAATGAGATTCTTTATATAGTTTAACCGTACAGTATTGAGAAACTGCTAGATGAACCGGTAAACCCCTCCTTCAGCATTTGAAGTTGGAACGCTCTTAAGGCGTTTTCTATGTTATATATATATGAATACTATGTCTGATTGAGACCTACCGTCGAGATTATTTGAATTACCATGGATGTAACGCTTTCCATTGATCAGCGAACAGGTGGCTGATCTACCTCTTACATTTTTTCTGTGTTGTTGCACACCGATTCCAGATTCCTGATTCCTGGCAAGTTCGATGCATTGACCTTTTACATTTTGGGTTGTTGCACACTGCCTGTAGCTTCGTAGAAGAGGCTGTGAAGGTGTGCTTTTCTCTCTTCCTACTGCATCTATTGCCTATAATAAGAATTCAGTAGATAAGTGCAGCAAGCCTACCATCCTCGCAAGCATATTCTAATCATGTTAAATTGCAGAAAAAAAATACTCATGCTCGTATAACCATAAGAATCAATCCTTGCAATGCCACATTCGGGTGAATAACTAACATAAAAAAGGTTTTCCTCTCCATAATATTAAAGTCGATATATCTTCACGCAATGGTTTACGCTGCCTCATGTAAACGCATTAATCAAAATAAGCCCATTAGAACCCTAAATTTTAAGTTATCACTGAATCGATGAAAATCAGCTTAAATCCTCTCAAGCGAACCCAAAGGTACTGTGGCCTTTAATCCTATCTGTGTTATAAGATTTTTTATTGCTTTTAGGAGACGACGAAGTGGTTTTATTGCTTTTGTTTTGAATTTTGCAGTAGCTTCGAGGATGTTGTTGATTTTTGGCCTAAATACCTTGTCTAGAACCTAGAAGCGTTCTGCAGTTCTGGCATTGAGTGCATTATCAATATCCAGAGAGAGCGTTCTGCAGTCTTGCCTTAAGCTCATTCTCAATGATGCTAGGTAACGATTGTGAATTTTCAATGCTTTATTTCTTTATACTTGTTTGGTTTCTATTAAATCTTTAATCAATATTCTTAGCAGAGCTGATGTTGAGAACACCTCGCAGATCCTATGGGAAGAGGTCTTTGCTATCAATTGTACACAAATATATATATATATATACACCTAATATTATTAATTATTAAGCCGACTTGTATATATATAGATATATAAGCCGACTTTTTTATGTGACACGTGTCATCTCCACGTTGAGCACGAAATCACACTTCTACCTCATACCCGGGCTGTATAATGCGCCTCTCGGCGCAACTAGTTTGTAGGAGCCCTAGCTTGTATGCAAACCCTAGCTTGTAGTAAGAGTGCTAGTTTCGTGTAGTAAACCCTAGTTTGTAGGCTATGCACTAGTTTGTAGTAGGGTAGAAGAATAATTTCAGGTTAAAAATTCCTTGGAGGTTAAACATCCTCCATTATTTGATCTCAAAATATTGTTCTTCATTCTTCTCAGGTTCTCTACTTGAGCCTTAAACTATTGAAACCTGCCGAAGACCTCATCTTTGGTCTTCATGAAATATTTCCATGTTTTTATGAGAATTCATCAATGAATGTTACATTGTATAAGAATCCACCCAAGGATAATACTAGCATTGGTCCATAGCTGTATGAGTGCACAAGATCCAAGATCCCATTGGATCTATTATAATTGTTTGGAAAGGAACCCTTGTCATTCTTTCAAAGTGACAACATCTTCATACACCATCATGTTCTATTTAAAGTTTTGGAAGACCTGTAACCATCTCCCTCAATGCTGGAAAAGCCCTATAATGTAGGTGGGAAAATATTTAATTCCATAGCTCACATAAACTGATACTATCATGATCTAAATGTCTAGTCACTATGTATAGTCCTCCCTCTCAAACTCAAATCACTCCTATTGAGTCTATTCTTGAAATTTTTGGCCATATAAGAACTTGAGCATCCACAAATGTAACTCTATAACCTCTATCGTTCAAAGTTGATATAGATAGTAGGTTCTTCTTCAGTCCTGGTATAACTAATACATCTTCCATATGTAGAGAAACTCCAGAATCTAGTTGGATTGTTGATGTTCCAACACCTTTTACTACATAATTGGTATTGTCTCCAAGTTCTACTTGTTATGTTTATCCCTTTTCTGTTAATTTTTTGAGAGTCTTTATGACCTGGCATGTGCCTAGAGGTACCACTATCTACCAACCAGGTATTAGTATTGTTTGTAATAGTTCCTTCAAGAGTTTAGATATGGCAATTTGATTTTTCCCATTTTTCAATTCTTAGACAATAATATGAAATTGGAAACAAACACCATCTTGACAAAATTTGAAAATCTGATCCAAAAACCCTAGACCAAAAATTAAGTCAAAAATTGAAATATGACTCCACCGATAGATGCACCCTCCTTAGGTGACCTCCAAAACACTGATATCGAGCCAAATATTAGGTTGGATATGTCCAAAATTGGAATCCCTAGTTTCCACACTTAGGGTAAAAGCATGCTAGATGGTTGTCTTTCAAAGCTACTCTGATAGCATGTTTAATTTTAATTCATTTTTTTATTCTTTGATGATTATCTCACAATGATTCTTCAGCAATTATTTCATCCCATAATTTCATTGAATAATTTCACATTGAAAATATCAACTTTAGATTGCAGCAAAAACATTGATCATAGAAATTTTTCCACACACAAGAGACATAAATATTTTACCTTGGGAAACCCAATATGGAGAAAACCCAACAAATATTTCTCAAAAGAAATCAATCCAATTCAAGTACAATACCAATCATGAAGAGGAACCCTAGCACAAGAGAGGTTCTCCCTCCTTTACAATAAACCCTAAAAAGGGTAGCGAATCTTCCAAGAAGATATGAACCCCAAAAATTACTCCTTTGACTTCTTTCTATGCTTGGCTGAAATTACGGACTAAGAGAGAGAAGATGTGTGATGATGAGTGTGCAAATGAAGTATGGGGAGACCATATTACATTCATATTGTGCTTTTTTTAGCACTTGTTGAACTTGAAGGTCATTGATTGTCTAGTGGCTATGCACTAGTTTGTAGAAGCCCTCGCTTGTATGTAAACCCTAGCTTGTAGTAAACCCTAGCTTCTATGAAAACCATAGCTTGTAGTAAGAGTCCTAGTTTCATGTAGTAAACCCTAGTTTGTAGAATCCTTATCTTGTATGTAAACCCTAGCTTGTATGCAAAACCCTAGACTGTAGTAAGAGTGCTAGTTTGGTATAGTAAACCCTAGTTTGTAAGCTATGCACTAGTTTGTAGGGTTTCTATGGTTTAGAGTAGAAACTAGGGTTTAACCTACACACTAGGATTTCCACAATCTCGGGATTAAACTATAAACACGAGTTTATACTACAAACTAGGGTTTATACTAGCTCGTATGCAATTCCTAGCTTGTAGTAAAAGTGTCCCTGAACGACATTTTCATGCGACCTGCAACTTGACATAACTCAGAAAATGGAGGTCAGATCGACGAACCGTCGAATCCGTTGGTCTCCTGGAATGCCATTACCCCTAGGTGGCCCTCTCCCTCGTGTCCTTGTGGCCCAATGACGCCGTTGTATAGTCATTTCCTAAACTAGTTTTTTTCCCAGTGCACTTCAATGCAAATATGGCATTGGTGGGTCAACTCTGCAAAAACCTAGACTGAGCAAGTTTTGGTGGTATACCCATGTCGGCATTTCCCATACACACTTGCAGGAGCCGACGGCACGCACTTTCGTCGCTCCGTTTGGTTTTTTGCTCCCGGACTAAGATTGACCAATTGTCCTTGAACGACATTTTCATGCAACCTGCAACTTGACATATCTTTGCAACCGGAGGTCAGATCAATGAACTGTCGAATCCATTGGTTTCCTAGCATGCCATTACCCCTAGGTGGCCCTCTCCCTTGTGTCCTTGTGGCCCAATGACGCCGTTGTACAGTCATTTCCTAAACTAGTTTTTTCCCAGTGCACTTCAATGCAAATCTGGCATTGGTGGGTCAACTCTGCAAAACCCTAGACCGATCAAGTGTTGGTGGTCTACCCACATCGTAATTTCCCATACACACTTGCAGGAGCCAACGGCATGCACTTTCATCGCTTCGTTTGGTTTTTTACTCCCGGACCAAGATTGACCAATTGTCCTTGAACGACATTTTCATGCGACCTACAACTTGACATATCTCGGAAACCGGAGCTCGGATCGATGAACCGTCGAATTTGTTGGTCTCCTGGCATGCCATTACACCTAGGTGGACCTCTCCCTCATGTCCTCGTGGCCCAATGACGTCGTTGTATAGTCATTTCCTAAACTAGTTTTTTGCCAAGTGCACTTAAATGCAAATCTGGCATTGGTGGGTCAAATCTGTAAAAACCTAGACCGAGCAAGTGTTGGTGGTCTACCCACATCAGCATTGCCCATACACACTTGCAGGAGCCGACGGCACGCACTTTCGTCGCTCTGTTTGGTTTTTTGCTCCCGGACCAAGATTGACCAATTGTCCTTGAACGACATTCTCATGCGACCTGCAACTTGACATATCTCGGAAACCGGAGGTCGGATCGACAAACTGTTGAATCCGTTGGTCTCCTGGCATGCCATTACCCCTAGGTGGCCCTCTCCCTCATGTCCTTGTTTCCCAATGACGCCGTTGTACAGTCATTTCCTAAACTAGTTTTTTGCCCAGTGCACTTCAATGCAAATCTGGCATTGGTGGGTCAACTCTGAAAAACCCTAGACCGAGCAAGTGTTGGTGGTCTACCCATGTCAGCCTTGCCCATAGACACTTGCAAGATCCGATGGCATGCACTTTCGTCGCTCCGTTTGGGTTTTTGCTCCCAGACCAAAATTGACCAATTGTCCTTGAACGACATTTTCATGTGACCTGGAACTTGACATATCTCGGAAACCGTAGGTCGGATCGACAAAACGTCAAATCCGTTGGTCTCATAGCATGCCATTACCCCTAGGTGGCCCTCTCCCTCATGTCCTTGTGGCCCAATGACGCCGTTGTACAATCATTTCCTAAACTAGTTTTTTTCCCAGTGCACTTCAATGCAAATCTGGCATTGGTGGGTCAACTCTGCAAAACCCTAGACCGAGCAAGTGTTGGTAGTCTACCCACATCATCATTTCCGATACACACTTGCAGGAGCCAACGGCACGCACTTTCATCGCTCCGTTTGTTTTTTTCTCCCGGACCAAGATTGACCAATTGTCCTTGAACGACATTTTCATGTGACTTGCAACTTGACATATCTCGACAATCGGAGGTCGGATCGACGAACCGTCGAATCCGTTGGTCTCCTGGCATGCCATTACCCCTCGGTGGCACTCTCCCTTGTGTCCTTGTGGCCCAATGACACCATTGTACAGTCATTTCCTAAACTAGTTTTTTGCCCAGTGCACTTCAATGCAAATCTGGCATTGGTGGGTCAACTCTGCCCAGTGGACTTCCTATAATCTGTAATGTGGACCCACCTCATTACTAGACCTGGGATGTTTGTCACCGATAGCTAAAAAATATGTATCTCAAGTTACCATCAATCCTAGCGGATTATCATTGCCCAACTCAAGGGTGGTCTTCAAATGGAAAAGTAGAAACCTTCGGAGAATCTACAGTTGGGTGGAGCATTGTTATTGCCATTGAGCCACCCATGGCTAACAATTTACCTTGTGAAAGTTATTTTCTTAACTATTGTAACGTTGCAAATAATTTGAGATTTGATATGTGATTTATAGTTGTTTATATGTTAAATTTATGTCCATTGTCCTTTCTAGTAATGTTTTATGTTGGACTTTCCTATATATGTACATCTATAATTTGTACTCACGAACTTATGTTGAAAATATCGATCCTCTAAAGGTCCAAAGATGAATGATGGCAATATACCAAGTTTGATCCTTTTGTGATACATGATGAGCATTATATGTTATATTAAGGTTCCATGTATTCCATTGAAATGTGATAATCATGTGCTGGGAAGAATTAAATACGTGATTGGATGAGAGTCCTCGTATAATTCATGTTGTTGGTTGAATATTTTATGTAGTAATTTGATATTTTTCTATTTATGCATGGTTATTTCCACTCCAATGAGTTATGTCAAACGTTTGATTAGGCTTTCCTAGTCTGCTATATATTGTTGAACCAATGAGTTATGCCAAACGTTGAACCAGAACATAAAATTTCTTTTGTCACCATTACATGGATCAATGCTCTTATACTTACTAAACACATTGATGCTCTTATTGATACACAATTCACTTATGCCCTTATAGATGTTGTACTCACAAGTGATTGTAACTACATATCATCATATTGGTGTACTATCAAACAAATGACATCGATGTACCTTATATTAAGTTAGATACATAAAAATTGAATTATTATAGATGCCTCGACACACTAAAATATTACTATATGTCTTAGTGTTCCATATTGTAACATGCACACTGATGTGGTTCTGGAGAATACCATAAGCAGTATAGGTCAACATTCATAGTTCAACTACCTCTATCTACGTGTGGTAATGTATACAAATCTTTTGTTCTTTGGTGTGCCTTGCTATATACAATACAAATACAAACTTCTATATAGTGCACCAATGCAACTAGACACATAGCACATCCAGGGAAAAAACCTCTTGCATAAACCTTTACTTAACTTGTAATTTATTTTTATTATATTACACTTAAACATTAACTTGACTTGTAATTTATTTTTATTATATTACACTTCAACATTCACTTAACTTGTAATTTTATCATCCAAACTCACTACATTTAATTATATGTATCCAATTAGTGTGCATGTCGTGAGTTCATTGAAACATTGTATTACATTGTATTGCACTTAGTTTGATTTAATTACACATGGAAGAACTTTGACATAGTGCATTCATAAATAATAGATAATCCACACAATAGATTGTCATAACAACATGTGGAAACCGAAGAACTCATACGAAGTGAAATATATCATTCATTTATAAGTGAAATGTCAATGTACATGTATCAAAAAGTAGATATATATCCAAAAGTACATGTCTCCAACAATACATGTATCCAAAAGTACATGTATATCCAAAACTATCCAAAAGTACATGTATCCAAAACTATCCAAGCCACTTGCACATGTATGCAAATGTACATATATTCTATAAGGCATGTATCAGAAGTCAAGCTTCCTCTTGTTCTTTCCCGACTTTGATCCACTAGGCTCATCTCTGGGATCAATGTGCGTCGATGGATCCTCCTCAGTGGATCCAGAATCTGCAATACCATATCTCAATTAACTCAAAACCTATCAACATCTTGTTGGAAATTGAATGAAACAATTAGTCATCAATAGACATCTCACCTCAATGACATCCAGTGATAGCTGGAGTTCAGTTCCTTGTGTCGCAGATGGAGCTGTTGGTTCAACATCAATGATGGTCTGACTGGGGGGCCCAGGAGCTACTTCTTCTGTTGGTGGCTACAATCACCAAATGTTGAAGTAGTTAGACATGCACGAGTAAACAATAAAATACAATAATAAACGATGTCTAGCTAAACAAAAATAATAAAATATATGTCTATATCAACTTAACGAGTTCAAATATCATCGAAGGATATACATTACCATGGTCTCAACCGTTGTAGAACCAAGGGGGGAAGGAATTGCTCTTGCTGCTGGTGCCTCAACTGTGGTCGAAACAGGGGGGGCAGGAACTACTCCTGCTGCTGGGGCCTACAATCACCAAATGTTGAAATAGTTAGACATGAATGAATAAACAATAGACAACAATAATAAACTATGTCAAGATCACGTTGAAATAGTTAGGTATACCTCGGTGTGACTAGATGCTATTGATGAAGCAGCATCAACTGCTGCATCAACCATCGATTGTAGACTTTCTTCCGTTAACTCCGGCTCCTGATGCAGTAAACATGAAAATCAAACATTAACAAAAACAACTTATGCACCAGATTTCAAGTTAAGCAACAAATATCATCGAAGGATATACATTACCATGGGCTCAGAAACTCCATGGCCATGGGCATCTCGAGTCTTTTTTGGAGTGGACCGCCTCACGTACACACGACCCTTCTCCACGGAAGGCCTGGGAGGAGATGCATCTGCAAGCAATGTCCCAGATGTTTGGGTCGGTTCCTACAATCAGCAAGTGAACTCATGTAGTTAGATGTATTCATAATTCAACAAACATGTACATGTATTTAAAAAATGACAACTGGAATTGTTTACCATATTAAAGTGTTTACCTGGGTACCATGATGTGTCTCGTGGATCTCTCCACCCAGTGACAGATCTGGGATCTGCAAGTTTAATAATTGTAAATATTAGACCATAGATAGAATTAGTGAACAAACATGTAAAGTATGTGGAAATTAACAAATTATTGACAAGCATAATTGAAAAATTGAAATTTTAGAATGTTTACCTCAGTAGAACCAGATGTGCCTGTACCATCATGGATCCCTCCACCAACAAAGGGATCGGTCACTAGAATGCCATGCCCCAATCCAAATTCTGGGGGGTCTCTGGCGTCAAAATGAAACAACTGCAAGTTCATGAAATTAATATATTAGCTCAAACTATGTATATGTGTACAAAGAGGAAACTAAATGATGAATTTATTAAAATTAACCAGATCTACATACCTCACTCAAAAAACCATTGAACGCAACATCTATGGAAAGACCATAGCAGGGACGACCACACGATGTGCACTCGTGAGGATCAGAACTCTGCTGGGGATGTGCCGATCGTGGTGCAATGGGGGATGGTCCTCATGGCCCAGTAGGTGGTGGTGCACTCGGGGATGGTCCTTGTGGCCCAGTAGGTGGTGGTGTACCAGTGGATGGTCCTGCACTAGGTCCTGCATCCCCATCCATTTGTTGAAGAGTAGTGCTATAGCGAAGGACCACTCGTGCCAGTGTCAAAAAAGCATCCCATGTCTCAGCAACTACGCGAGTTGTAGGTGGGACATCTAGCCCATGCAATGGCGCGTGAGGTGCAGGGATAGGGCGATTAGGGTCTTGGACCCTCGCATTGGGTCGGTTTTGGGGAATCCCCCCACCGATCCCGTGAAACTCCAAGTAATAAAAATAGTTCACGTGTTTATGCAACACGAACTCCGCATACAACTTTCAAAGGAAATACAGGGGCATTTCCCTGTTGTTATGCGGTGGCAAATCAAAGACCATATACCATCTATCCATCCAGTTATCGATAAATGGTTGGAATATGCACCACTCAATGGATATATGTGGCCGGTTTGCATTTGGGATTTCTCCAGTCCGAGGATCCCTGGATAATGCAAAAATTTGCTGCTTTGTTATTTTTAACGTTCTTATTGCCACATAATCCAATCCATCCTCTTGTTCTCTTCTTTTCCTCTCTCTATATGATGTGATATCATATAGTATATTAGTTGACTGTGAAATAGTGTCAACAATAGCATCCATGGTGGATGCAAGCGAGCGGCGAATCTCATCGCCGCCACGAAAAGAAGCACTTATGCCCCTTAAGCGGGCAAGCTCAATCAGAATCGTGGCATTCGGATCCATTGCAACAACTACAAAAAAAACATCAATAAGCAAATCATTAGAAACATATACATGGCATATAATGACGTCTCTTGAAAATTGAAAATGTATTAAATCAAACTCAAGTTACCAATTTAATGACAAATTCACTTACATATATTTATTTAAACTTAAGATTAAACATTTCACAATTAAAACGTAACCTTCATTCAACTTGTCACTACATTCAGTTAATGAGTAAGTAAGAATTGGATATAACTTGTTCTGGCTTAGAAAGATGGTTGCGCTAACTTATAAAGATGATTTGAATTTTGTTTCAAGAGGTTTGTCTTTCGTTTAAGTTTTGGATTTTGGCAGGAAAGGAGGAATTGTTCATTGTTTGGGACATGCCTTGGAGGCTATGATGATGTTTCTTGATCAAGGACAATCTTTCTTAGAGCATGATGATGGATATTCCAAAGCTAGTATAGTCTAGAGTTCGACAGGAGAAAACCCCGATGATATGTGTCAATGGGCATTGTATGAGTACAATTTCAAGCTTATGATGGTCTCCTATGTGTATATATGTAGAGCATATGATGTGTATTATGATGATCCTTGATGATTACATGTCTATTTCTATTTGGGACTAATTTGGCATGGATTTCGAGGTTAGTTCAACGTGTACATAAGTTGTATAGTGTACAATAGACTTTGGCACGATTTCCCTAGTTGGCACAAGTTTTTAGGTGTGTAATAAATGTTTTAAAATTCCATATTTCTTCTATATGGGAAGATTAATAGGGAATGCCATTATGAAATTTTCCATGGTTCTATAGCGAGTACGAGTTCTTTCATCACTTTTTGAAAAGATGCCTGTTTATGCTTCCCGTCATATTGAAAAGATGTTTGTTTATGCTTCCTAGATTCTAGTGAGAGTGGTTTTTTTCTAATGGTTATGGTTTTCACAATCTCTAGGAATTTTGGCTTGCTTGTAATTTTAAAGGCCTTAATTCATATGTATGGCATATGATGTAGATTTTTAGGCAATATTTGGTTTGTTGGTGAATTTCTCTTCAAGGGTAGGCTCTTTTGGTCATGTAATTGTTTGGGTTGTTGACTATTCTATTTTTTTTTATGTACTAGAGAGTTTCATTTGATTAGATATAGAATATCATCTAAATTGTTTTTTATGAGGGAAAAAGAAAATAAAAAGTTTAGTCTTCCTACATAATGCATGTAAATAGGGTTTTTTCCAATGGCATTGCCTAGAAACATTTGTGTCAATTGTATGTGATCAATTTATGTATTTAGTCTTGGGGAAGGCATTGGCATATCATCATATTTGGTTGGTTGGTGTTTTGGCTATGAGATGGTTGTTTATTTTTTATGGTTTTTATTGCATTTACAAATAAAAAATGGTAATTTAAGTATCTAATTGAAAAAAAAAGCTATGGGTGAATGAATTACTTGTTAATATGACAATTCATTGGAGGATTTGTCTTCAAATTGAGGAATGGGCACTCTTCCAAGCTCCTAGGGCACGGGCACGTCGTCGTTTTCGCGATCCTATTTGGTGAAAATGACTCTCGGGTCGGTACTGTGTGTTTTTTTTTTTTTTAGATTTACAAAACGTGCACGCGTTATTGTTACCTGGCCTACATGTCTGCTGACATGTCAGGATTGGATTTACTATTCCAAGTGCTATGGAAGAGGAGCGCATTATTTTTCTATGTAACGTGAGCCTGTTCCTAAAAAGTAAGATTGCATCTAAAAGGTCCCTCAACTTCTTGCACACACCCGTAAAGTATCGGAGATGGACTTGCACACAGTTTTCTTTCAATTTTATTAATAGGTTTACTTTTTGGCAAGTAGGTGAAATATATCTTTGAAAACTTGGGCTTACTTAGTATTTATGCTAATGCAGATGGACTGCTAGTTCTTACAGGTTAATAGGTAACGATCGATCAAGTAGGGGTTTAGTTCATAATTAGCAAGAAGTATATCTGTTACTTGTAAATTGCTAGTAATTAACTGACTATTTAAAAGCAAGCTCTGCTGAGGTAAAGTAACTGTTTTTTATTTCATGAAAGTACTTCTATCAATATGGATAGTAAATATTTCCAATAGAGTACATGTTTCTGTTTTGTCGCTAGCTTACTAGTTATGGAAATTATCAACCTGTTACTTGTATGTAAAAATAAATGTTCATTAACAAGTTGTGAACTTCTGTACTTACAGTATCACCTTGCTGCATGCACTATTGTAACAACATACATTACCATCTTAATTGATAATGTACCAATCTGATTGTTACTTGCATTCTATAGGAATCTTACTGCCTGGAATTCTCCTTGACATTATAAGCTTGATTTTTGTAAATAAATGTATCGTTTCATGATGAAATACTTTCTATCCTTACTTCATAAGTCTAATTCATAGGTAAATATATTATCAGTGTCATTCCAATGACTATAGACTTGAGCATGGTTTAATCCATTGTAATTTACTATCACCATAATGCCTCACTTATAATAAGTTTAATGTTTATATTAACTACTATGGTAGATTTTTTTACCCAGAACTTTTAATCTGAAGTTTACCCGAAGTGTAAACTAATATGACCCAGGTTCTTATATTGTTCTAAGTACAGACATAAATAAACAATCCCATACTATCTTTTCCAAATAATGATAGAGCCTATTATTATTCTTGACAAGTTAATTATACAAACTATTATTTGTGAGAGCTTATAACAAGGTCGAGCCTTATGATTGTTTAAATGTCATGTTCTAAACACTTTTTGCTCGTGTTAGTCAAACTTCATATATTATAGTTACTTTAATCCATCGGTTACAAATAATGAAGTTTGAAATACCATATGGGAATATTTGATCATCGTTTTACATAGTATCCATATTAAAAGTTACTTGGTAAAGTTCTAATGCATGGTCGACTTTTGTATGGCTCTAATGCCAAGGTTGTTACAACCATACCCAAAGTTCAATGTTATGTAAACATCATAATACAACATTCAACCTTTGAAACTATCATAAATAAGGATATAGATCTTGTATTATCATTGCTGGATGATTTATTTATACACTACGTAGCCATATACATAATTGGTTATTAAATCATTGTGTTAATAATTGAAATAATTGGGAATGCTGATAACTATAGACCAAACCCGAGTGTATTTTAGAGGCACATGGATTCTTCTCATCCATGCATTGGTGACTTTTAAGGGCTGGAAACCCTATTCTCTTGTCATTATCTCTGAGGTTTTCATTGGCCTTCGGGATGCTCCGTGTGATTGCTTTCGTGGCCATTTGAGGCTGTTCTCTGTCTTGCTTCTTTGTGGCCCATATTCGTTGATGTGAGAGTTCAATACTCAGTATTAGCTTACAACTGTCGATCTTGTGAACCCTTCTGTTCTAATGGTTATTGTTTGTATCTAGCTCTTGGCATGTCGCTGCTTTTTAACCCTACTGTTCTTGTGGCTCATCATAGCTCTGTAAACTTGAGCTTATTGACCTTGTCTCCACTCTAGGGCTGGCATAAGGGTTATATTGTTAGGATATTTAGACACTTAGGAGTTAGTTAAGATCAATTTGTGTAATATATCCATTAGGTAAAATTGTGTTTCTTTAGTATGCATTTGTAAATATTCTAATCTGACGATCACGATCTGTTCTAGACATAGAGTGATCCGACGGTTCAACTTCTCTTAGATCATACCTACCATTGATCCATGGCTTAACACCTGATTGGTTTATGATCTCTTTTTAAAGAGGATAGAGGGTCCTTGGCTAGTTGATCGATTATGAGAAGCGCATATGTAACGTTCTTTCTTTTGCATAAAAAATTGCTCCAAGTTGCTATTTGGCTGGGGCTATGGACCGTTTCCCTCTCGAGGTTTTTAACCACGTGACAAACGTCGGTGTGTTGATCTATGATATATTTTTGTGAAGTGGTTGCTGAAGGTATTCAATCTTTTGGGAGTACCCTATGTACCTGAACATGGTATCAGAGCATAGGTCTCAGGTTCAATTCCCTCAAGCTATGTCGGAGGCAGGGTGTTGGAGTATTGGGTACCTCCACATGGTATAACCTTCGCACCTCTAGGCATATAAAACAAGTGGACTAACATCCACTCTTGATGATAGGGCCTTATGCTTGGTTTCAAATGTTCACCAACATCTGCAGGTTTTGGTGTAACGAAAAACCTTAAATGGTATCAGAGCTTTTATGAAGAGCCGCTTTCGGTTTTGATCAAGATCTGGAACCGGTGTTGCTGAAACTTTGAAAGGGTTTCTGGTTCTAGATTTTCTATGCATTTGTGGCCTGTGGGAGCTGTTCCATTGTATCCAAAGCACCGTTTTCGTTTGCTCTAGAAACACCCATTTCGACAAATCTAAAGGTATAATGTTACAGTGACAGTTTTTTTTTAAATCTCTCATATTTTATCATTTTGTTATTAGATCTTTTTTGTTTTAGTCTCGGATTGTTTCCTTCCCTTACTGCATATGCTCTTTTCCATGCAACTTGCATGATCGCGGCGAATCAGAAACATCAAGGGAAATTTTTTTTTTCTTGTATTCTAGGCTACGTATGCTCTTTGCCGTGCACCTTGTGTGATCATGGAAAATAAAAAATACAAAGAAAAATTGAAAACGTAGACTTTTTGGGTAATCTAACCAAGATCTAACCCCATTGTGTGGAAAAAAACAAATTTTGTTTTTGTTTTTTGTCTTTTTTGTGATTTGCAGGAAAATAAAGCAAGCACGGAGAACGAGAGAGAAGAGTAAAAAAAAGGAAAAAAAAGCCTCCTTCCTCTTTCCATTATTTTAAGTACCTTTTAAACTTAGCTCACTTGGTCCAACGTTGCTTTATTACTTAGTAGGTATTGAGTTCAAGTCTTATTAAGCTACTTTTTAGTGCATGCAATTTCTATTTTCAAGTTATTTTATTGTAAAAGTGCATCTCACATAAATAAAATAAAATAAAAGTGAGTCACTTAAGTCTTTTAATTTATTATCGCACTATTTAAAAGTCACATTATTGTAAAAGTGAGCATCACTTATTCTACAAAAATGATTCACTTCAAAGCAACTTTATTGTAAAAGTGATTGTAAAAGGTTGGTCTTGGGAAGAGGGGGCTTCTTTTTTTAGTTGGTCAAGTTAATATCTGCCACGTCACTATTGGCAACATCTTCAACATTTTCTTTGATCAAGCATAACTTTATCATCCAGAATCAGTTTTAAGTGTCGTTTTTTTTAAACCGCATATTTTTTCGAGCTCTTTTCATCCAGACAGTTAGATTCTATTCTTTCAGCCATTATTTTATAGTATGTACACCCCTTGTGATTATAAGTTCTAACTATTTCTCATGGAAATCTCCTATGGAGGATGTTCTGCGAAGTAGGAGAATTTTCAGGATAACCTCATGGAAAGAAACAGAACCCACTAAATGACGATAAGAAAATTAAATGGGAAAATAGATGTTATGAAGCTCGTGGATTGATTGGGACGTCAATCTCTATTGATTTGCGATTCCACATATCTAGAATTGATGAACCTAGTCTCGCTTGGGAAAAGTTGGAATCTGTGTTTGGTAAACATAATGAAATTCGGGGTCATCAACTTGAGAATGAGTTGCTTTCCTTGAATCCAAATGATTTTTCATGCATTCAAGACTATTTATCTAAGTATAACACTCTTAGACTATTATGTGCAGAATGCAAAATTAAAAAAGAAGACAAACAATGTAGTTATCATATTCTTTCAAAACTTGGACCTGCATATTCTGTTTTTGTATCTACATTCTACTCCATGAAAGAATCCTTGACTAAAAATAGCTATCAAGAGCCTAGCCTTGAATCCTTTTGTGATTCCTTAAAGAGAAAGATAAGCTCATTCATCTTAGAATAATTAACAATGCAGATACATCTGGGAAAGCCTTATTGTCCCAACATAAAGAAAATTCCAAGCCTCCCAAGAAACATAATTTTCACAATAATAAACCAAACAATAAGGGTCTGAAACCCTCTCAGTCATCTCCTTCTTTAAAAAATGACAAAGGATCCAAGCAAAAAGGAAAGAAGATTGAGCGTCATTGCAATTTTTGAGGGAAAGATAATCATTATGAATCTAAGTGTTTTAAGAAGATGGCAGCCTTGGAAGCAGCAATGAATAAGCACGACATCAGCCTAGATTCATCTTCAGAATCTACCTCTCATGGACATGCACTTTGTGCTTCTGGTTACTCTTATACTACAGCTTCTTCTTCTACTTCAATTGAATGGCTCATTGATTCTGGAGCATCTTATCATATGGCTAAGAATAAAACCATCTTTTCTACTATGCATGAATGTAACACCAAACAAATATTTGTTGGTGATGATATATCTCTAAGTGTTGTAGGATCTAGAATAGTTCCAGTAGAAAATGGTCATTTTAGTGATGCACTATGTGTTCCAAAAATTTCCTACAATTTGTTATCAATCTATCAAATTACTCATTCAGGTGAAGGTAAAACTGTGACATTTACACCTCACCAAGTTGTAATCAAGGATTTTAAAAATCCTTAAAATATCCTTGCTACTGGAATTGTTGATGATATTACCAGGTTGTACAAATTTAACAACTTTGGGTCATCACCTTTTCCTTCAGTTTTTGTTGCTCATAGTGATCACTTGAGCAAATTTTTGCATGAGCGATTTGGTCACTTAAATTATCGCTCATTGCAACAACTATGTAAAGAAAATATGGTGACTGGTCTTCCACCGGTATATTACAAGGATGGCGTTTGTTCTAGTTGTGTACTCGAAAAACATCATCAGGACATTTTTGACAAACATGCATCTTGGCACGCCTCGGTTCCCTTGGAGCTTGTGCATAGTGACTTGTGCAGCCCTCTTCCATCTGCTTCCTTTTCTGGTTTCAAATATTTCTTAACCTTCATTGATGACTACTATAGATGCACTTGGGTTTACTTCCTAAAACTTAAGAGAGAAGTATTTAACATGTTCTTGGCCTATAAGGCCCTTGTTGAAAAACAATCCGGTCATCAAATTATTAAGTTAAGATATGACAATGGAGGAGAATATGTTAACAACAAGTTCACTACTTTTTTCACTGAATAAGGAATCCAACAATAGCACACTGTTCTATATACACCACAATAAAATGGTGTAGCTAAATGGAAGAACCACACTTTAAAAGAAATGGCTAATTGTATGATCCAATCTAAAGGACTAAGTCTTCAATATTGGGCTGAGGCCATTAATTGTGCAAATTACATAGTTAATTGCACACCCACTAAAGTTTTACAGGGTATAACACCAAAAGAAGCATGAAGTAAAATTAAACTAGATGTAAGTCACTTTCGTGTGTTTGGTTGTGAAGCATGGGCTCACATTCCGAATGAAAAACGGAAAGAATTGCAGCCTAAAAGTGAAAAGTACATATTTGTTGGATATTCTAAAGATGTAAAAGGTTATATACTTCTTCAGCCACATTCTCATGATATAATCATTAGAAGAGATGTTAAATTTGCTGAAAATATCTTGGCCTGTGAGCCTAACTTGGATAGTGTGCCATCTTTGGCCTACGAGCCTAATTCGGCAATTATGCCTTCTTCTTCTTCTTCTTCCAGCTTCCTTGACAAGTTTCCAACTCCAGTTTCTGATGATGACAGTGACGATGAAAATTCACCTCCGCCTGCTCATGTTCCTCTAATTGCACCAGCACCAATACTTCCTCCATGGGTCCGTTCAACATGTGAAGTAGTTGGTGATCTTGCCAGTGATCCTAGAGATCAACATCGAACACGTTCTTAGTTTCAGTGAGCCTCTTCTCTTTTGGCTCAAGTTTCCGAGAATCATGATCTAGAAACTTTTGCAAAAGCTTTAGGAAATCCAGATTGGTATGCAGCTATGGATGAAGAATATCGTTCCTTAATGGCAAACGATACTTGTGATCTTGTTCCTCTTCCAAAAGGAAGAAAACTTCTTAGAGGTAAATGGGTCTACAGAATTAAGTATGTATCAGATGGAAGTATTGAAAGACTTAACGCAAGGTTATTTGGTAAAGTTTTTTCCCAAGTTGAAGGGATTAACTACAATGAAACCTTTGCCCTTGTAGCAAAAATGAACCATCTACCCTATTCTTTCCCTTGCAGCCTTACATAACTGGGAAGTCCATCAAATGGATGTCAAGTCTTCCTTCTTACATGGTGATTTACATGAGGAAATTTACATGGAACAACCTCCTGGATATGTTCAGAATAACTCTAGCTTTGTTTGTCTCCTTAAGAAATCCTTATATGGCCTTAAGCAAGCTCCTAGAGCTTGGTATGCCAAAATGGATAGGTTTCTCCTTGACACTAGTGTTTATAGATTCCATTCTAACCCCAATGTCTATACCAAGAAATTAGGAAACCATCTCATCATACTTTTTCTTTATGTTGATGATCTTATCCTTATTGGTAGTGACCCTAAACTTATAACCCATGTGAAATCCAGTCTTAAGCAAAATTTTGAAATGTCAGACTTAGGACATTTGCAATATTTTCTTGGTCTCCAAGTATTGCAAACCAAAGAAGGAATCTTTCTTTCCCAGTCTAAGTATGATTGTGACCTTCTTCGTCACTTCCACATGGAAGATTGTAAACCAGCCCCTTCTCCCTTCCAGTCTAGAGTCAAACTTTTTGCCACTTGTACTTCCCCTGAAGTAGATTGCACCTTGTATCGTCAGCTTGTTGGTAGTCTTTTATACTTGACTCATTCCTATCCAGACCTTTCCTTTGCCATTGGTCATGTTTCCCGTTACAAGCAAACTCCTCATGAAAGTCACTGGAAAGCAACAAAAAGAATACTTTGATATATTAAAGGTACAATTCAGTTTGGGATTCATTACAATACAGGGGGGGAACCTTTGTTGGTTGGTTTCACTGATTCAAATTGGGCCGGTGATCCTAATGATCGAAAGTCTACTGCAGGTTATGTTTTGCATCTGGGATCTGGACCTATCACTTGGGATTGTAAGAAACAACAAGCTCTTTCTCTTTCTTCACCAGAAGTAGAATATCAAACCATAGTTAATTCCAATCAGGAAGCTTTACGGCTTCAACAAATCCTTTCAGAGTTTGGATTCAAGTAGCAGCAGCCTACTCCACTTTGGTGTGACAATCAAAGTGCCATCAAGCTTGCCAAAGATCCAGTTCTACATCATCGCAGCAAACACATTGAGCTACACATGCACTTCATCAGAAATATTGTTCATGATCGTGTTATTGAAGTGATCTATTTCCCTACAGATGATCAAGTTGCAGACATCTTCACCAAGTCTCTTACAAAAGTGAAGTTTTATAAACTTTGGTCTATGTTAGGAGTTCAAGAATGTGTCCTTAAGGGGGGATATGATTTAATGCCTCCTTCCTTCTCCTAATAGTGTCACTTTTGTAAATCCTTGAATCCTATACCAATTTGTTCTTAAGGGGGGATTTTAGGATATTTAGACACTTAGGAGTTAGTTAAGATAAACTTGTGTAATATATCCGTTAGGTAAAAGTGTGTTTCTTTAGTATGCATTAGTATGCATTTGTAAATATTCTAATCTGACGGTCACAATATGTTCTAGACATAGAGTGATCTGACGGTTCAACTTCTCTTAGATCATACCTACCATTGATCCGTGGCTTAACACTCAATTGGTCTATGATCTCTATTTAAAGAGAATAGAGGGTCCTTGGCTAGTTGATCGATTATGAGAAGCTCATATGTAACTTTCTTTCTTTTGCATAATAAATTACTCCAAGTAGCTATTTAGCTGGGGCCGTGGACTGGTTCCCTCTCAAGGGTTTTAACCACATGACAAACATCGGTGTGTTGATCTGTGATCTATTTGTGTGAAGCAGTTGCTGAAGGTGTTCAGTATTTTGGGAGTTCCCTCTGTACCCGAACATATATCCCTCTCTACTTCAACTATATAAGTTGATATTAGCTTCGTCGATGCTCGGATTCTTTTTCTGGTTTGCAGGTAACTACACTCAGTTATTTTTTTAAAAGCATAGCTTGCTGGTAACATGTCCATACTGTTATGTTTGTAAAAGGAGATTTGAGCTTTTATTAACATATAGTATTGTGCTCTATGCAGGGACTTCTGACTGCTCTAAAATTTGGTGACGAAGATAATGCTGTCTGGCTTCGGGAACTCATGGCTCCAATTTGGTAAGCCCTGGGTTCAAAGAATGGGTTTTTACCTTGCTTGTAAACAGGGTTGTTGATGTTGAAACCCAAGCTTAGAAGCATATCTGGTTTCTTTGTTAGATGCATGGTTTTAATAATTTGTTTGTTTAATTTTGTTTACAAACCCTCGCTATGATGTTGGGTAGTTCCGGCCTTGAGTTGGGTGTTGTAGTTTGGTTAAGTTTTCAGCCTTACGACATTTCAATGTAATACATTGGGTTTTTTAAGAAGGATTTTACTTCGATCTCAGTCTCATTTTTGCAATGGTTTTTGTAATTTTATAATCTGTGATTCTGGGTAATTATAGTCTTAATTTCTTCACTCTCAAAAAATAAAATTACTCTTTAAGCTAACTTTTGTAATAATTTATTGTTAATATGAGGACTGTAGATTAGTTGTAATGTGAAATTTATGATATTAACTTACTTGTTTGGAATATACAAGCTAGGGTTTTACCGGAAATAAAACCCTTGTCTAAAATAAGTTCATAAATTTGTTATTACTTAGGTTCTGCTACTTGTTAATTCAGTTTGATTATTACAGGTGTATAGTGGTATTTTAAATTGTTAATTGTATCTTATCTTGCTTGTTTATAAAAGATATTTGTTTCCATAAAAGACTATGAACAGTTTAAAGTATGCCTTGGAAACTTCATGTAGGGTGTATTTATATAGTTATCAATGAAAATGTTTTAAATCCTTAAGTAAATTAAATTATAATTAAATAATTTAAAAGTTAGGGTTTTAACCTTGGGGTTCTTTCCTCACAGGTTATAAACCTATCGGGTAAATGTAAAATAGTTTCTACATATGTGAATATTTTAGTTCTATACTAGTTATTGTTTATATTTGTATTTCTTTTATTTACTAAATTGTCAGGTAGAATTTATTCAGAGTTCTCAAAATGATAGAAAATAAACTCTATAACTCTATTTACTCTTTATAAATTAAGGGCTTTTAATATAACCCTCTGTATTTTATATTAAAATATTAGTCTTAGGTTTAGTTGATATTGTTAGAAGATAAACTATGTGGTTAGTAGCCTGATTATATACTTAACTGTATGTAAACATTGTAACTCTAATGTAGTTTTTCTATTGCATTTCATTTAGTTATACTATGTGAAAACAGAAAAATAGAAATAAATCATAACCCTGTTCTTCCTCCATAATATTTAACGTTGAAATAAAATTATTCTACTATCTATAGTTACACAATCATGTGTACTATTTTCATTCTCTTATCTACTTAAAAATTCTACCTGTGTTAGAGTACGGTCTGGGGTTTCTAGGTGAGGAAAAACAAAGTCTAGAAATTTATTTACATTCTAACACATTATTTTCTAATTCCATTTCATTTCTAAAATAATTTAATAAAAATACTAACTCAAACATTTCACAAACTGAACTGATAACATTCATATAGCAGTTATCTAAGATTTAATTAACTAACACAGTAAAATAAAATAACTTAGAACCTAATGAGGATGGACAACATTAGCGTTAGGAGGTCGTTCCTCCCTACCAATCCCCTAGAGAGCACTCAAACAACGCTTCTTGAAGACCCTCGAGCCTATTCCTGGTCTTCTTAGCTAAGAACTGGTGGAGAATGCAAACATAGAACCCTCTATCAAGTAACTAGTTCAATACCTCAGTAAATACTCTGCTCTAAGCAGTATGATCTTTAGCTTAAAATCTACACTAGATCAATCAGTAGTTATCCCCTCAAACACTTTCCAAATTTCCCTTCCATTGAATTTCTCTGAAGTACATTCATTCAACCTGAATGATCACTTCTCTAGAAATGAGTAGCCTCATCTCTCTTCAATGGGAAGTTTTATAAAGATTGCCTAGGTCTTTTGGGTCAGTTGTCATTAATTGAGCCACCTGCTCTAATTACACTTTCTTGGGGAATCATGACCCCAAATGTAGGGAGGTTGCCACCTGCAACAGTTGGAAGTGGTTTGAGGATGTTGCCACATGTAAGTTTTCTCTCCACCCAGTCTCCTCCACCAATTTGACTAGTAAACAGTCTTTTAAAAGCTCTCCTAAGTTGTTGTCTCATATTCATAATTTACATTAATTATCCTTGACCTTGTTGAGTCATCAATTACAACTTAGCATAAAATTTAACATATTGTCCTCAAATAATATAAAATTGTTTTTGCAAAATTGGGGCATGTGACAAAACTATAGTTTCTTTTCTCTTCAATTCCGCCTCTTTAGTGTGTCCAAGCATTTCCTTATACAACACTCCAAAAGGGTAATGCAGGGTCGAATCTGAGCATCAAGTAGTTCGGACTCATATGAGGAAAAATCCAAAACTATTTGAATTTATGCACACATTGTGATGTACACGGGTTTGAGGTCAAAAGTCATGTGTGCTCATGAGTATAGGTTTAAAAGTTGCGCACAATAATAAACAAGGGTTTTTAAGGGATGAATTTGGAACATCAAAGGATAAATTAATCCATGGGGTTCATAGAGTCTACAGAGGGATAGAGAAGGCCATAAATATGTGATCTACCATTTGTGGTAAAATCGGCTATAACACTAGGGGCCTTAGAAATGTGGAAAGAGATCAATGGCTTATCCAATTCTGTACAACAAACTAGAGTTTTCAAAGATGAAATATATTGGAAGAGTTAAAAATGTGCTTTATGAAGAAAATTTAATAGTTATAAATGGGAAAATGAGTGACCTTAAGGAATAATAGAATACCATGTTTCTTGTTAAACGGTCCATGTTGTGTTAAAACATCATATCATATATGTATAACCAATGATGTGGATTTTGTATAGAACTACCCCAAATTTTTAGGCCTACACTTACTTATTTTTAGATTAATTTCATATTAATAGTTCTTGTGCTTCTAAGGAATCCATAATCTTATTACTGATATAGTATTATGAGGTCATGCAAGGTTTTCAAATATTGGCTTAAATTGATACCATAACTAGTTAGTCTAAAACATGTTTGAGCTACTATGTACAAAATTAATACATCCATAGTGATCATGAAACTAACCATTTATATTTCAACTCAAATTAGTCCCATGAAGTTAAAGTGCCCCAACAGGGTCAAAGTGAATAAAGCCAGTAATCCATGTCTAAAGTTAAAGTGCCCACATAGGGTCTAAGTGAATGAAACTAGTAATTAATGTCTAAAAACCAAATGGAAATGGGGCTTCAAGATCCATCACAATAGAATATTAATCTTTCACCTCAAATTAGTCCCATGAAATTTAAAGTGCCTCCATAGGGTCAAAGTGAATGAAACTAATAATCAATGACTAAAGAACAAATGGGAAGGAGCCTTCGAGATCCATCACAATAGAGTATTAATTTATAGATACCATAAAATCACTTACATGGTCACACCATTGTCATGCATGAATATAAGGACAAATTGAATAAGGCAACAAATGGGAAGGGCCCTTCAACATCCATCACAATAGAATAAATTCTATTAATTTATAGATATCATAAAATCATTTACATGGTCATGCATGAATATAAGGACAAATTAAACAAGGCGCCTCTCACTAGTAGGTATATTTTGGTACTAAAATGTGATTTTGATCCATATCTACGTTCATGTATAAAATACATACTCATCCAGAAACCTTACTGGTACTGAAAATGGCTTCGAGTATGGAATTACCTTTTTTCTGTAACTCTGAATGGTGTCTTAATTACTAGCCAATTGAGTTGTTTATCGGCCTGTTTGTATTTCCCAACCTGACTTGTTTGTATTGCTAGTGCAAATGATTACTTATTATGTATCTTTAACAAATATAAATACAATTTTTTTATAAACATTTAAAATACGTAAAACGTTTTTAATTTTTCATAAGCGATTTAAAAGTGTTCACCGTCTTTTTAACAAAGGATTTTTTTTATCAGGAAAATGGGTGAGCAACATAATGGAATGAATAATTTTGAGATGTGCAGCGATAGTCATGCTACAGATATATTTGAGTGGATCGAGAGACATATACAAGCAGAGTTATAAATAGGCAAGTTATGGCGAATATTGGCTTCTGAGTGAACTGGAGAGATGCTATATTCTATGAATACTTTAACTGTAGCCATGGGAACAGGTCACTCAAGTGAACCTACTGAGGTTTCAGAAGTGGGCAGGGAAGGTTTTGAGCATCACTTCATCTCCGACGTAGAGATTGGATGTATTAATGTTAGCGACAGGCAGGTGGAGAGTGTATGGGATTCTGTGGATATAAATGACATTAATGTGGCTAAATATTGTCAATGGCATCAATTTAATTCTAATGGTCAAAGGGATCCCAAGTTCTCAACTGAGGAAAATATTACTGTTTGTTGGCGACTGGTAAAGGATTGCAGCCACCTTGACGAAAGTATTTTGAGAGTTCAAACATTATGGACTGGGAATTTCTCATATTCATAATCATAATATTCATCGTCGTCGTCATCATCATCATCATCAACATCATCATCATCATCATCATCATCATCATCATAATCATCGTCGTCGTCGTTGACATCACAATCTTCATCTTCATCCTCAACATCATCTTCATCATCATCACCATCTCTGACTTCATCGCCATCATCATCACCATCATCATTGATCATCAATCATCATAATCAACATCACCATCACCATGATCATTGATCATCGATCATCATCATCAAAATCACCATGATCATCATGATCATCTTCATCATCAACATCATCATCAACATCATCATCACCATCATCATGATCGTGATCATCACCATCACCATCATCTTCATCCTCATCATCATCATCAGAAACATCTTCATCTTCATCATCATCGTCATCATAATCATCATCATCTTCATCATCATCATCATCATCATCATCATCATCATCAACATGATCATCATCATCAACATCAACATCATCATCATCATCATCATCACCACCACCGTCAACATCATCAACATCATTGTCATCATCATCATCATCGTCATCATCATCATCATCACCATGATCATTGATCATCGATCATCATCATCAACATCAACATGATCATCATGATCATCTTCATCATCAACATCATCATCAACATCATCAACATCATCGACATAATCATCATCATTATCATCATCGCCATCATGATCACCATCGTCATCATCCTCATCCTCATTCTCATCATCATCATAAACATCTTCATCTTCATCTTCATCATCATCGTCGTCGTCATCATCTTCATCTTCATCATCATCACCATCATCATCATCATTAACAACAACATAAACATCATCATCATCATCATCATCATTAACAACAACATAAACATCATCAACATCATCGTCATCATCATCATCATTAACATCAACATCGTCATCATGGATCTTCATCATCATTGATGATCGATCATCATCATCAACATCGCCATTATCATCATGATCATCTTCATCATCAACATCATCCTCAACATCATCGTCGCCATCATCATCATCATCATCGCCATCATCATCACCATTGTCCTCATCCTCATCCTCCTCCTCCTCCTCCTCCTCCTCATCATCATCAACATGATCATCATCATCAACATCAAGATCATTAACATCATCGTCATCATCACCATCATCATCATCATCAACAACAACAACATCAACATCATCATCATGGTTCGTCGTCATTGTTACGGAGAGAAATTCCTATGGCTTGGGGTACCACAACAGACAGCTAGACTCCAGAACACCATCTTTCCCAATATGCAATAGAAATAATCCATGG